>CM030359.1:36316809-36334309 GCA_017893485.1 Hemerocallis citrina | reverse complement strand
TATATATATATATATATATATATATATAGTAGTTGGGCTATAACTAATAGTTAATATAGTAGTTGGGCTATAAGTTGAATCTATGGGGCTTGGAGTATGGAATTTGATGAAATGTTGGAGATGACAGGAGTAGTGGCTGCATGAAACTCCGCGTGAGGTGGAGTTGGTGGGGCCCGGGAGGAGTGTGTTGTTTGCTGGGCTTGTGTACGTGCTTGTGTGCAATGCACGTGCACGTGCATTAGTGTGGGGTGTGTGGTGTGTGAGTAATCCCACATTGGAGGGATTGTTAGAAGAGTTGTGTATATATTAGAAAACTCGTGATTAATTGGTACTTGAAAGCTATAACACCTTTTGTGAGATAAATCTGTGGTGGGCAGTTGTTACGATCTATTTTTCGAGTGCACGCACATGTAGTCGCGTGCGCAGCTGAGCCAGGTACGGGGTGCTACAAAGTCAGTATCACCCAAACCAACTCACACTCTCACTGCACGTGCAACACACACACATAGCTAAAGCACAACACATGCAAGCCCCCCCCCCCTCCACCATCACGTGCTGCCCTATGCAGCCACCTCCTTCTCATCCCACACGTGCAGCATACACCCCCACCCTGAGCATATATATATATATATATATATATATATATATATATATATATATATATTATTATTATTATATTTTCATATAATGTTATATATATACTCTTAAGTACGAGGTGTTACAAGTCCCCATTCAATCTCGCATTTGGCACAGAAGCTCTCATCCCTCCGGAAGTAGGACTTTCTTCTCCTCGCCTTCTCTCCTTCAACAAAGATTAAAATTCAAATGACCTCCGGGCCAACTTAGATCTCATTGACGAAATCTGAGAGAAGTCCGTCCTGAGAAGGAACATCTACCAACAGAGGATAGAAAAATTTTATAACAAGAAGTTCCGCCTGGCCAACCTCAAAGAGGGGGACCTTGTCCTTCGAAAGCTCAAGATATCCAACCCACGCAAGGAGGGAAAGCTCGCCCCCTCCTGGGAGGGACCGTACACGGTCTCACAAGTAGTTTGCCCAGGAGCTTACTGACTTGAATACCTGGGGTGAAGAAGATATCAAGGACTTGGAACGTCGAGCATTTGATGAACGATCCAAGCATTTGATGAAGTTCAATGAAGGCACTTAACGCTCTCCCTTGTAGCTATTTCAAACATGTAATAAATGCTGACAATTATAACAGTCACAACATGTAATAAAGGCTTGCAATCAAGCATCCGTCTAGTTTAAAATTTTAATAAAGTTTAATTTTTTGTTTTGCAAAATTCTAGTGCAACTTTACCGAATACACTCAACCGAATACAAGCAAAAAATACACACATGGTCCACTTCCGAGCAACACCATCCGCTCACTAAGCACCCTGATGGACAACTTTGGAGTCCATTCATGGTTCATAGGGTCTCTCAAGCTTTGCCTCGAGCAAGTATGCGAAGCACGGCTCGCCATTCGAATGCTCCCAAAACTCGTCGTCACCTTGTTCGGAGTTCATTCGTGGTTCACAGGGCCGCTCTAGCCTCTTGCCCCGAGCAAGTATGTGGAGTTCGACTCGCCACTCGTGTAGCGCCCCGAGTTCCACACTCTGGAAGCTTGTGACACTTACCTAGAATCTTTACTTCAATGAGTATACAACACAAGAAAACTACAGGAAATTAGAAACTTACATTACACAAAGAACTATATCCTCCACTTGGATGCTTTCCGCAGCTCGAGTCTTCTGCTCCTACGATCAGCAATCTTGTAATGAGAAAACTGTAGGTATATCAGTTGAATACAACTGACGCAATACAGATGAAAAACCACAATCTCCAAAATCCTCAACAATCAATATTTGATGCAGAAGAAAAGAAACGTGAAAGTCATACAAACATAAATATCAGTGTATGTCCTGACCTAGATTCTAATGCACAACTCATATGCATACCATGCTCTTAATCTAATACAAACTTGATTTGGAAACGTATGCATCCCATACTACATACTCTCCAAATCGAGTTCGTATTCTCCAGATGATAGGGTTCTATCTCTCGCCATGCATCATACTCTTGTACTCTTTCCTGTTTCTGACATTCATCTAGTGACTGGTAGAGTCTACAGCACATGCGGTCCATTTTTGTTCCTGTAGTCGGATCGTGGTCCTTCTCCACTCTGAACGGCAGTGATCACCCTATTCGTTCAGATCATGGTCCTTCTCCACTCCGACAGGATCGTGGTCTCTCTCCACTCCCGGTCAGGCCGGTGATCATCAGCTCTGCCGGAATCATGGTCCTTCTTCACTCCTGCCCCTACCAAAGTTATCATGAACATAAGGCGAATCGATAAGGCCACCCCTACTCTCAGGGGCGGAGCCAAGAATTTGAGTCACTGTGGTCGAGTTTATTATAATAAAAATAAAATCTAAAATATACAAAAATACAAATGACAACGTACCTCTGGAAAGTAAAATCATCCTCCGATGCATCCACAAAGCGAGACCCTGGAAATAAGATGAGCCAGCCAACAAAATACAAACAAGAGCAAAATAACTGTACCCAGGCAATAACGAGTGCAGACCCGCCATAGAAACAACCACTCAAATCAGAACAGAAAAAACACATTCAGTCACAGAGAGCGAAGATAAAGGAAGCACCCAAACGACATAGATAAAAGCAACGAAATAAGCTCACTGGTAGCGCAAACGAGTGCGATAGAGGCCCAGCAAAAAGCAATCAACAGAGCCAACATAATAGTAATGTCATCAGCATAAAGAAAGAAACATAACATACTGAAACCAACATGAAAACAGGAGCTAAACTGCACAACAAAAGCTCCTTGAAAAGGATAAAGTAGCCTAGGTACTAAGAGAAAGTAGCTACCAGAAGCATCAGAGACAAACCACAGCCATGTTCCATAGTCACTTAGATCAAAATAGGAACTACCAAAGTCACCAGAGAAAGCACCAAAATAGAGTAAGGGTTCTGAACGGATCAAGAGCACTGATCACTGAGGATCAGAACTGGTGGTAGCATCTGGCGTTAAAACCACCAGTCTTCACAATTGTCCTTTACGAGTCTTCATATTTTGAAATCGCTTTACAATAAGTTCATTATCAATCTTCAAAAATAAGTCTTTCTCAACGTAAACAAGAAGACTGTCATTCATCCACTCGTCGCCCATTCGGTTGCGCAATGTATCTTTCACAATACTCATTGCAGAAAACACTCTTTCCACAGTAGCAGTGGCGACAGGTAGAATTAATGCCAGTGTTAGAAGCTTATAAACCAATGGAAAAATTCTATGTTTCTTCGTTAGGACCAACTTTTGTGCAAGATCAGCTAGGCCTCTCAACTCTGTGAATGCAATGTTTGCGCGCACATCAAAAATATACGTATCAAGTTCATCACCGAGTTCGAGAATATCTAAAGTTGAAAAATCTTATGGATAAAACTCGGCCAGTTGAAGCAATTTGCTCTTGTCGAAAGCATAAAATGAATTTTGTGGACACAAGCAAGCTATGCAAAGTAGTAACTTTGTACTGGCCTCCGAGAAACGATCTTTCAACTCGTTATATTGCAAGTCAATCACAGCATAGAATAAATCAACACGATAGTGATGCAAATTTTTTATATTCGGTGGATTACGCTGTGGGCGACCACGAATATCATACCGCATAAACATATCATCCATTTTAGGAACATCAATATTATGCTTCTGACAAAAATCACAAACTTCTTTAAGAAATGAATCCCACCCATCATCTCTCAATATCTCGAGTCGTTCCTTGCAATCTTTCACCAAACCCATTGCATTGACAATATCTTGATCTTTCAATTGTAATGATTGAGACAACACATTTGAAATTCCCAAAATAATCTTCATCATGTGTAAATTGAATGCAAAATCAAATGAGTGCATCCACTTCGACAAGTTAGATGCCTCCAACTTTTGATCAGAAGAAGAAGATTTATCCGTATAAATAATTTCAAGTACTTCGCCCACAGTTTTGAACATTAAAAGTATGCTAAGCAAAGACTTATAGTGCGAACCCCATCGTGTATCACCAGGACGTTGCAGGTTAGTTTCTTGATTAAGCCCTCTCCCACTAACAATATCACCATTTTCCAATGCCTCCGCAATAAAATTTGATTGTTTTTCATGAAGGAGATCAGAGCGTTTACAAGATGCTCCAACAACATTTATCACATCAGTAACAACACGGAAAAACTCAGCAACGAGAATATTCTTCTTTGCCACGCCTACAAGAGCTAGTTGAAGTTGATGAGCAAAGCAATGTACGTAGTAAGCACACGAGTTCTCCTTCAAAATGAGTGCTTTCAAACCATTAAATCCCCCTTTCATATTACTAGCTCCATCATAACCTTGTCCTCTCAATCTAGAAATGCTCAAATTGTATCTAGAAAAAATCTCATCAATCGAAGCCTTAAGTGAGAGGGATGTGGTATTAAGAACATGTTCAATCCCAATAAAGCGCTCTTTTACATGCCCACTACTGTCTACATAACGCAAAACAACCGACATTTGCTCTTTGTTTGAAATATCACGTGATTCATCAACTAAAATCGAAAATAGTGAATCACCAATATCTTTTAAGATGACATCAATTGTTTCAACAGCACAAGCACGCACAATATCTTTCTGAATATCCGGTGATGTCAACTTGCAATTTTTAGGAGCATTTCCCAATATCACATCATTTATTGAATCATTATGACTCGCCAAGAATTGCAACTGAACAAGGAAGTTACCTGGATTGAGAGAATTTTCGGATTCATCATGGCCGCGAAAAGGTAGACCTTGTCGTAGCAAAAGGCGAACGCAATCAATTGAGGCGTTAAGACGAACACGATAATCATATCTTGCTTGTTGAGATTGCTTGTAGAAAACTGTTTCAATATGTTGTTTTTGATTCATCAATGAATCACACTTTAATCGAGCTTGGTTGTGCTCACTGCCATGTAGCCCAATGTGAACTTTAAGCCGTTCTTTGTTTTTCCAGTAAATGAATCCTTCGGTTACAAAAGCATCACCTCCAGACTGTTTTCCTCTTACTGATTTAAAAAGATAACAATATTGGCAATATACAGCATCTTTGGATGTACTATACTCCAGCCATTTAAAGTCGTCAAACCACGAAGGGCAAAAACTTCTATATGCTTCGACTCCAAACTTCCTTTTCGGGAATTTAATATCCCTAGGTTGACAAGGACCTTTTAGCAAATACGCTCTTCGAACTTGATCTATAATTTTAGGACTATATCGTAAAATTGGGATTCTTAATCCCGGATCGGAGGGCAATTGTGCGGCATCAAATTCTTCAATTAAAAATGAACTTGAGATCTTCATCCCGACTCTATTCGAGTCCTCCACTCTATTTGGGCACTCATCGACTTCATTTGAACTCTCTCTGATTACTTGTTCTTCAACACGTTTTCTTTTGTAGAATCTCTCCATAATCCTTCAAATTTTCAATTTTAAAAATAATGAGTTTCACCAAGATAAATTATAAGATCATCCCTACCTAAACAATATACACATACATAAATCACATTGGTTCAAACAACATAATAAGTATGAAAACAAGAAAGCATGTCAATAAATTAAAATTCTTAATATTTCAACAAACTTCAATTAATTCCTAAATTATATATTTTTATATAAATTAAACACGCAAAACTTGAAGAAAATTGAGTAATTATATATTATATAAAAATAATTGGTGTAAAATTGAAGTAAGTAGGGTTTATTTCTAATTTTAGGGTTAGGATTTTTGACTCTAATTGAAGAAGAGAACAACAAATAAGAAAGTATTGGAGTAGAATTGAACCTGGATAAATTTGAATGAGCGAAAGTGAAGAATTAGTAGAACTAATTGAACCAAAACCAACAATGGCAACTCCACACTTGTATTTCTTTTTTTTTCTTTTTGCTGCTGCGGCTGCCTTGCGTGTGTGGGACTGTGGGAGTAATGAAGAAATGCTCAGTCAAAGCTCGAACTACAAATTTAAAAAACAATAACCAAAGATTGATTCAACTTCAACTAAAAGCATTAAATTTTAACTATGTAGTTTGTTTGGGCAATTTTGAGTTCATTCTACAACAGCGCAGTTAGAAAATTAGGGAGAAATAACAAAATCAACCTAAAATCAGAATTTTTTTGTGGTTAGCATCTGAATTAGGATATTTTGTAGAATTCTAAAAAATAAACCTAACATCACAATCAAGATGAAGCTGCAGATCGGACCACTAATCAAAATCACAATCAAAATTTAGGCCTCAAATTATACCTCAGATCGGGAGAAGCTTGGCCGTGTGGATGTAGATTTCGACTGCGAAGAGGAGCGTCGGGGGCGAGCTGAGGTGAAGCTAGGGTTTCGAGGTGAAGAGGATTTGGGGATTTCGAATAAGGAAGATGGGTGGCTGGTGAGGATTTCGATTATGGTCTCGATTAGGGGGAATAGAGAGGGTTTCTGCAAAAATCGATTTGGGGAAGAGGCCCAAGAGGGTATCAAGTTGGGGTATCATTTTGGGAGCTAGGGTTTCTGATCGCAACGATTGAAGAGGAGAAGGGTTTCAGACGAAGAAGGAGAGCGCGGGAGAAAGATAAGGAGAGGGGGGCTAGGGTTTCTTTCAGATCGAAGAGGGAGCGGGATAAGAGTTGGGAGCCAGCATGCCAAAAAGATAAGGAGAGGGAGTAAATGACCATTTCACCCTCAACAAAATAGATGGAGAACGGGATCTGATCTCAGCCATTCGATCTGAATCAATTCAGATCGGATGGCTGGAAGCTCCCGCTCAAGATAAGGAGCCCCGCTCACCATCTCATAATAGACTAACTCATATAGAGATATATATATATATACGTAATTTTTTTTTTTTTATTTGAGTGCGGTCCTTGGACCGCAGTGGTTGCCAACTGGCTCCGCCCCTGCCTACTCTGCCTAGAGACTTAGAGTCACACTCTTGCTCCTTGTTCGTATTGATAACCCAGAACATAGACGGAAACTTAATAGTCCATCTCCTAAGTTCCAACATGACTTGTGACTTATGTCTGCATCTCGTTCTTATCACTAAATCCCAGAAATTATTAGTCGAGATCACGCCGCACATGTTCCAGACGAGACGCCGCCGCACGTGTCTCATTGACAGGTGAGTAGTACATGCCCAACTAGTGTCTGTCCTTACCAATCACAAGTCACACTACTTAGGGCTAACACCTTTACTCAATTTAGGTCAAATCTCATCCGCTTAATTCCTTCATTAATCACCACTTGGTTTTTTTAGGTGAAATTATCAGTACTCAAGGTCTCATTGTTCACATTTACAATAAAATATCACAATAAATATCACTGTAGTCTTATTCTCAATTATTGACCCAACTTGGCCCGTATCCGGCCCATAGAAAATAATTACACTGCTCTATACTAACTTCACAAGTTAATCACATTCTTGATTCAACCGTCCTTCCACCTACTAATCTCGAACTTGCATTTTCGTTATTAAGACTAGGTGCTTACTAACTTCCAATTTGCTTACTAGCATAACAAGATCAAGTCTATATTTCCAACTTCCTAACTTCTCACTAACAAGACGTTCTAGCATATTTACTTTACTAATTTACTACCATACTAATCCATTTAACTTACTAACTTATTAACATTACAACTAAGCTTACTAACATTATAATTAAGCTTACTAACTCATTAGTGGCTTACTAATACAATGTTAGTAACACAAAACTAGTAGTTTGCTAACAATGTAAAACTTACTAACAAGATACTAACTTGCTAATAAAAAGGACTTTAATCATTCAAGCATGAAAAATTTAATTAAACAATTCATTAATTAGACAATTACCGCACACGACATCACAAAATCACATCTTGATGTTTAATAAAAATCAATGCAATCTATCATGCCCAAGACATGGTTTTTATTCATGATCTTGTATAAAAGATTCATCTTTCACACTTATACTATCATTCTTAACACAAAGATTGAAGCTTTATTTATTCACTAGTATATTTATGCATATAAAATTCACATAAGTAAATACTCACTACAATTTCTAGCAAGCATCAATATTACCAATTCTATTACTTTTCTTGCTATGTTTATTTTTTATAAACTAAAGTTTCTAATACTTTTAACTTTAACCAATATCATATTAATAAGAATAACTAAGCACATCTTCTAACATAATTTTACTACTTTCAATTCACAATATTAACCAGCATATCCTTCTAAAAATAATAAGAGGTAAAGGAAAATACCCACTTTTGATTTGGTAAAAAAGTATTCAATCGCCTTCTCCTCCTTGCTTCCCTTGATTCTTTCTTGTCTTCTTGTTTCAATAGTAGTATAATAGAAGTAGTAGCTAAGTAGTAGAAATAGTAGTAGAAGTAGAAAAATTAGTAGTAGTTAGATGCAGTAGTAAAAGTAGTAGTATGCAGTAGTAATACAGCAGTGAACAGCAGCAGTAAAAGTAGTAGTAGTAGCAGCAGTAAGTAGCTGTTGTAGCAGTGAACAACAGCAGTAGTTGAGGTAATAGTAGACAGTAGCAGCAGTAGTAATAGGATGAAGTAGAATAGGGTTGAAAGAAGTAGGAAAACTCATGTGTATTTATAGAAAGAGAGGGGAGATGGGATGTTGTTTGCTGTCGGCAGTAAAGAGAGAAAAAGAGAGAGGAAGAGAAGTGTGGAAAGGTATAAAAGGCTTAGGTGTCCTTACCTTTTACACTTAACCCCTCAAACTTTATGTAATTTGACTTAACCCCTAAACAACCTTATTGGATTGGGCTTTAAGAAAGAAAGCGTTGGGCTTTTTAAGAAAAAAAAGTTAAACATATGGACATGTTAAACAAAAATAAACATAGAAATAAATAATAGTGTATGATAAAAATAATAATAACAATAACAATATCAATGTATATATATATATATATATATGTATATATATATATATATATATATATATATATATATATATATATATATATATATATATATAACAATGTATATGTATTTTCATTGTAAGAAATTTAGGGGTATTACAACTCGAGTGCCAAAACAACCCGAACAAGTGCAGAGTCCATTCATGGTTCATAGGGTCCCTCTAGCGACTTGACCCCGAGCAAGTGTGTGGAATGCTGCTCGCCATTCGAATACTCCCAAAACTCGTCGTCACCTTGTTCGGAGTCCATTCGTGGTTCACAGAGACACTCTGTCTTCTTGCTCTCGAGCAAGTATGCGGAGTTCGGCTCGCCACTCGAGTGCTCCTAAAACAACCCGAACAAGTGTAGAATCCATTTATGGTTCATAAGGTCCCTCCAGCGACTTGTCCCCAAACGAGTATGCGGAGTGCAGCTCGCCATTCGAATGCTCTTGAAACTCATCGTCACCTTATTCGGAGTCCATTCATGGTTCATAGGGTCCCTCTAGCGACTTGTCCCCGAGCAAGTGTGTGGAAGTGTGGCTCGCCACTCAAATGCTCCCAAAACTCATCGTCACCTTGTTCGGAGTCCATTCGTGGTTCACATGGCCGCTTTAGCCTCTTGCCCCCGAGCAAGTATACGAAGTTCGGCTTGCCACTGGAGTGCTCCTGAAACAACT
Source organism: Hemerocallis citrina (assembly GCA_017893485.1). Classification (NCBI taxonomy): domain Eukaryota; kingdom Viridiplantae; phylum Streptophyta; class Magnoliopsida; order Asparagales; family Asphodelaceae; genus Hemerocallis; species Hemerocallis citrina. Next base: position 36,324,665 of record CM030359.1, on the reverse strand, counting down.
TGGACAAGTGTAGATTCCATTTATGGTTCATAAGGTCCCTCCAGCGACTTGTCCCCAAACGAGTATGCGGAGTGCAGCTCGCCATTCGAATGCTCTTGAAACTCATCGTCACCTTATTCGGAGTCCATTCATGGTTCATAGGGTCCCTCTAGCGACTTGTCCCCGAGCAAGTGTGTGGAAGTGTGGCTCGCCACTCAAATGCTCCCAAAACTCATCGTCACCTTGTTCGGAGTCCATTCGTGGTTCACATGGCCGCTTTAGCCTCTTGCCCCCGAGCAAGTATACGAAGTTCGGCTTGCCACTGGAGTGCTCCTGAAACAACTTGGACAAGTGTAGATTCCATTCATGGTTCATAAGGGCTCTCCAGCGACTTGTCCTCGAACAAGTATGCGGAGTGCAGCTCGCCATTCGAATGCTCCAGAAACTCGTCATCACCTTGTTCGGAGTCCATTCGTGGTTCACAGGACCGCTTTAGCCTCTTGCCCCTAAGTAACTATGCAGACTTCGGCTCGCCACTCAAGTGCTCCCAAAACAACCCCAAACACGAAATACGTAACACAAAGAGACAAAGCATGAACACTTAGAAAATTTTCGTTCCGCATTAACATCTGATTACAGGATTTTCGTTATTGGAGAAAAATTCTTTACAAGATTTCAAGTCTCTTACAAAATTACAATTCTCTACAATATTACAAGTCTCCATCGGAGTCATCTTTCCTTCCTCATGGCAAACAGATATTTCTATTAAGAGACGCGCGGCTTATGCCCTCCTTGGGGTAGAAGAGCACCGCTCTGCTCCCTTCATTGATCAGAAGGAAAGACCAAGCCAGCCGACTGTGTACGAGCCACGCGACCATCAACATGCCTCGCTTCTTCAACCGAGGCAACACTTGACGAACCAGCCACCCAACCCAACTCGTGAAATTACCTCTCCTTATTTATCTCTTCACGGGAGCATGAAGTACTCCTCGTCTTAACCTCCTCAAGGAGCCGCTTCAACAGATGAATCTCCACTTCCTGGTCAACAAGTCTCTCCTTGAGTTAAGCATCCTTCACTCTCATCTTCCAGTGAAATGTACTCGTGCACGGCGAACCACTAGGGCGGGCCTCCCCCGAGAGCTCGGGAACTAATTTCTTCAGTTGAGCCAATTTTAAGCTATTCTCAAATATTACATTCTTCAACTCGTCCCTTTCTGTGGTAGCCGCAAGCAACGAATGGTGAAGAGATTTCACTTCCGAGCTCCCCTCAACCGTTGCCTTAGCAACGGGAACTCCACTATCATAAGGTTAATCCTCCACTTTGGCCAAAGGTTTTTCTTGAAGATGTTCTTCCAAATGCCTATTTTCAATATCCCTTCGGATTAACACTCTCCTTAAATGGCCAAGCTCTACTTCTACCCTAGAGAGCTTATCCCGTGAGCAAGAAAGTCTCAGCTCTACCACGTGAAGCTTAGTACGTAGATGAGCAATCTCGCTATCACGAGGATCGCTCCCGACATACACGACGACCTGTTAGTAGAAAAGAGCGTTAGATTACTATGAAAGTACAACCAAGGTCACAGAACACACAAAGACTAAAAATTTCAAATCCAACACATCGAAAACAATCATCTGTAAAGAGGGCACAAGTATCTAACACCAAAAGAGTTTTCATTGCAATTCAAAGATTCAAAATACATCAAGTGGTGGCTAGTCCGCTATTAGGTAAATATAAGAAACCAAAAACCAAGTAAAAAAGTAAAAGATAAACAGAGGAGTCAAGGGTTCACCTCGATCGATGGAATCACAGGAGAGGGGGGCTCGTCACCAACTCCTCCTGTAGCTCCTGAAGTCTTTGTTGCGGCGTCCTCTTCTTCTTCCTCTTCCCCCTACTATTGTTCTGCCGGGGCAGGAACCGTCTTGAACAACGCATACCCCGAGCTATTGAAATCGGTAACTCGGTCGCTGACGTCCTGAAGAGCTCTAATGTACACCTTCTCAATGTTTGTAGCTAGAAGCTTCTCTGCCTCGAACTTCGCCTATGTCACTGCCTCCCTTCTCTCCCTCACAACACTCTCCCTCTCCCTGGCTTCCTACTCTCTCTCCCAGGCTCTTTCCTCCTTCTCTTTGGCCAATGTGGCCTCAAACAGAGCGATCTGCGTTGCCTGAGTCTCACTTGAAGCGTCACCTCTTCCAACTGCCTAGCAGTCTTCAACCGCTCTGCCCTCGCCCTATCGGTCACCGCCATCAACTCCTTCTCATGCTTCGCCACATTTCTTCAGCAGGTGGCAAAAGTGACAGGTAATCTGCAAGAATAGAGTGATTCGAAAGCATGCATGACTTCCTATCCTGTCTTATAACAGTCTATAAAGGGGTATTACTTTAGTCTCGAACTGCATAAAAGGTGCCTCCTCAGTCAAATTTCCCATTGTTCAAAAGGATTGGTGGTACAAGGACGAAGATCTTCTATTCCATTCACAGCAAAGAAGAAGACAACTACTATTGTTTCACAAAAAAACAAAAGACTAATACAATGAGCAAATTATAAAGACATATCGCCATATTAGCCCTAGCGATCTCCGAGGTCAAATCACCAACCGACCCTGCAGCCAGTGCAGCCCTATCCTTGGGGGACGCAAGATGATGAATCACCTGCATGCAACTCACCGAATCCCCAAGGAAGACATCGTGCCTCTTAACCTGCCAATTCGGGACAAAAATCCTCTTCAATTCATCTGTTAGGATCGCGTCAGCCTCTGCAGTAAGAGGAGGAGCCTCAAGAGCGAGAGCAGAGGCTAAGGAGAATCCTCCAGTGGCAGGGGTAGTCGAGGGAGCGGATGGAGACCCTAATTCCCCCCCAGCAATGCCCATCGGTCCATTCGTGACCATCGATGACGCAGGCCTAGTAACCGTCCTCTTTTTCTTCTTGTCTTTAATGGTTTTGCTTCTCAGCCCCGAGTGTTTGGCAACAATCGAGTCAAAATCCATGTCGATCGCCTCTGCTAAACAAAACACCAAGTGTTCAGTGAAAAAAGAAAGATAAGAGATAACTACGAGCACAAAAAAGAAATGTAATGAAAATAAAAATGCATACTAGAGAAAAAGAAATGTAATGAAAATAAAAATGCATACTAGGGATGATCGGTCTGAGCCCCCCCCCCCCTCCCCCCCCCCCCCCGCGAAGAGAAACTCCTCGGTTACCTCTTTCCAACTCAAAGCTGGCCGATCTAAAAGAACCCTAACCATGTCCTCCTCCTCGGGGCTCAGAATCGGATCAACTTTCACCCTTTTCGGCACCTCCTCACTCCAAGTCATGGGGATCCCCCACGGCTCCCGACTGCGAATGATAAAACACTTCTCCCTCATGTACTTGATCGAATCGGATTATCAATCAACTTCACCCCCCGACGTGGAGTGAGATAGAATCTGAACTCCAATATGTTCTTCTAGTGGATCATGTAGCGCATCCTCAACACACTCAGTCGCGGCTCGAACCCTGCTACCTGACAAGGCAACACGAAGTCATTGACATGTCTCCACATGTTCGGCATATACTGAATCGAACTCAGAGAATACCACCTCAAGACCTCTCTCACGAACGGAAGGGGGGACGGGGCCTCGCATGAAAAAGCATCTGTCACGCCTCGCTTCCTAAAAAGGAGATACAGAATACGAATACGTAATTAAGTCCAACGATTGATTTTCATCATTCATAAGCTGTTAGGATCTTTACAACATTTCAAAGGAATAATCAGAGTAGGAAGCAAGAGAAGTCAACCACGCATGCATAACCGAATCAATATATCAACAGGAATTTACTTGAAACAAAACTTAATAAATTTCAAATAAACTAGATCGGAACAAGTCAATAATTCTGGGTCACATTGCCCAAAACAAATAATCCAAGTAACAGATACATTTATTCAAATTAAGCAACAGGAAATAATAATAGCAAAACTCCAGAATCTAGAATCTCAGATCACCTACTCCATCGGGCAGCTGATCTCCATGATCTGCAATTTAGCAAATTACAGGAACAGGAAAAGAAAACAAAACGCCCATCAATGCAAGTTACGGGCCGTTTGTAGTGCATACACAAGTACATGGGAAAAGATAACAAATATAGAGTAACAGCGGAACAACATAGCATGGAATAGATTTGATAGAGCAAAACAGAATGTCTAACATGAATCAGAAACATAATTAAGTAACATGGTGTACTAACATGTAACCCCCGTTCCCGTAAATACATATTTTATGAATAATTTTCTGTATTTCAATTATTTATAAATTTAGTTTGTGTTAAATTCATTTTTTGGAATTAGTCTATTAAAATCTTTTCTAATCGAAAATTTTGTTTATTATGAATAACAGTGTGTTTTAACTGTGCTTTCCATTTTATAGTTGATCAACTATTTATATTTTAGCCAACTAAAAAATATTTTGATTTACTTTAATAAATTTGTGAAACTCAATTCCTATTTCGTTACATAACTTCATTATTATTATTACTATTATTGAATTATTTTCGTGAAAGTGTTGAATCCAAACTATAATCTGTCATGTAATAGTATTATTATTATTATTATTATTATTATTATTATTATTATTATTATTATTATTATTATTATTATTATTATTATTATTTTATCATTATGGTTATTATTATTTTTATTATTAATATGTGTTGTTACTAATATTATTATTATTGTTATTACTATTGATGTTGTTACCATTTTTACTATTATTATTATTTTGTTAAAGCCCATCAATTTTGATCTATTATTTGATTATTTAATATGAAGCCCATCATCTAAAGCCCGAATTTTATATTCATTTGTATTATTTATTAATAACCTGAGCCCAACCCAAGCTCATCTCTTATTGGATCCTAGCATACCCTAAACCCAATACCCATTAACCCAATTCTCCCTCTAATCTGTTATTGACCAGTCAATCTCAGATCTTCTCCCCAACAATCCCCACAATCACTCTCTCACCCATCACATCCTGTAATCCCAAAATTTGAATCCCTAATAATTAGCCCTACAATCCTCCCCATTATTGTGCTTATTATAATAACATTATTATGTTATAATAACCCCTCCCCCCATTCCCTCTCTCCCCGTTACTGTCTCTCCCTCCTCCCTGTTTACCCAACCGAAGCAGAACACCGAGCCCCCTCCTCGTCTTCAACCTCCCACCTCCCCATTGCCGAAACCCAACCCCCGCAGACGACCATCCCCTTCCTCCGCTCTCGCCCGTCAGCCTCGCGAACCCTTGTACACCTCGAGTTTGCCCCTGTCTCTCGGTCGATGCCTCACCCTTGCCACTTTCATTGAGCCTCACCATCAGCACCTTCATCCTCCTTGACTCCGTCGCCATCCGTTCGATGCCCAGACCGGTCGCCATCGAAGCTCACCTTCTATTGCTGCCTTGCCTTCACCCCGAGTTTGACCTCCAGTCGCAACCACCGTCGTCTCGCCATCATCCTCACTACCTGATCTTCGTGTCCATCACAACAACCATCGTACCTCCGAGCGCCCACCACAACCGACGATGCCCCGACTGCCTCCTCATCTTCCTCCCCTTCCACGAAGTTAAGCCAAACCCACCTTTGGAGCTTGCCTCGACACTCTGCCACCACCCATCATCTCCCCCAGTTGCTGCCCTGAGCGCCGCCATCGACCACCAGTGCCTTGCCACGACAACCCCGCCAGCGCACATCTCCCGCTCACCGTCGCCTGCTCCTGCCGTCGAGCCCAAGCCGACCACTTGCTCCCTATTTTACTTACTGAGCTCTGTTCTTGAGTTGATCATCACTAAGATCTTTATCAGCCGTCCGATCAGATCATCATCAGCAGCAGCATTGTTGAGCTCGGCCGTCCGATCGTTGATCATCGTGATCGCTTCTTGATCTGTTGATCTTGGCCATTCGATTTGCATTGATCATCATCACCATCATCAAGATCTTGATCTCGACCGTCAGATCTCTTTTGATCATCGCGGTCGTGATCATCATCTTGATCTTGATCTTGATCTTCAATCTCAGCCGTCCGATCATCCGATCTTGATCCCCATCAAGATCTGTGCCCGATCGTGATCATCGTGATCATTTGCTCATCGCCATGTCACCGGGATTCCAATCCCGTTATTCTTCGCACCATTGTTTATAAGATTTTAATTATTTTATTCACGAAAAATATATTGAGACCCTGAAATTTATTGCCAACCTGAACATTACCATGTTGTTTCGACCTAGATAATGCCATCAAAATCAATAACTTTTTGAATATGAAATATAGCTCCATATTTCTAGTTTCCAGAACATCCAGAATTTTCGAATTCCGACTTATATTGCATGATTTATGACCTTTTTACTGCTGTTGTGCTGTATTTTTAGATTTATGCACATACCATGTTAAGCTGATGAATTAGGTGAACTGATGATCAAATTATTACCATGATAATTTCTAGATTTATGGTTGACATGCTTAGGGTAATAAAAAAAAATTACTGATTTTTACAATGAAGATTTACTGCTGTTACAACTGAAACTAGTTAACACCGATAACCAGCCAGAAACGGTAACCTGTAAAGAACACTATAATTCACCTAGCTACTATTGTCGGAATTTGGACTTTAAATATGCATTGGAACCGGCCAGGAGTCTAGTTTCTAGAACTTCTGACGAATCCACTTTTTCTATTTTGTAGCAACGGGAATTCTGATTTTGGTACAGCAACCTACTGCTGTCCAGAATTGGGTTTCTATGTTTAATAATATATAATTGAATCTATAATGTTGAATTTGGTGTATTTGATTGTATAGAGTACATTTTATGATCTTAGGATTGTGTTGTCATCATTCTAGTGTCCCTTATTAATTGCATTATCATTTCCCATTGATATTTCTGTCCCTATTGTTTCCTATTAGTATTGCAAGTTAATTGAATAAAGAATGCTAATCAAGCCGGAATTGAGGGTTGACTAGGGTAGTTGATAGTATAGTGAATGTACTCAGAAATGTGGGACTCATTCCCAAAATATCATTATCGTTATTGTGAAAGAAATTGCAAATGGCCAGTGTTATCGTCATTGTGCAAGAAATTGCAAATGGCCAGTGTTATCGTTATTGTGCAAAAAATTACTGCAATAGCCAGTGTTATATTGTGCCGAGTACATGACCTATAGAATCTACCACCTTAGTCTAAATGAAATTGATTGTATGCATCGAACCTATAGTATGGGATGCAGTAGTACGTGCATTAGTTAGGATTAAAATGAATAACAGACTTAAGATTTTCATCGCATCGCCATTGCATATTGTCATCGTGATTGAACAGTGTTATCGTTATTGCTTGCCGTTATTGTTATTGTTTATTGTTATCTTTATAAATCATCGTTGTTGCACATTGTACCGTTATCGTTTTGCCACTGTTCAATACCATTGAATTCATCGCTATATCTCTATTGTCATTGTTTCTCTATTTCTCTACTTGCTGTCCATGACTTGACCTAAGGACATATTGTTCTCTCTTTTAGATGAACAGCTTACAGGTAATCAATGAGATTTGCCTGACGGACTAGGAGAGCAGCAATGGTGAAAGAATTGTTTTGCTGCGCCGCTTAAATAATTATTGTTTCATTTTGAGAACTTTGATAATTGAATAATGTTGTTTTCTTTGTATTGTGGGCTTTTGACCCGAATATTTTTATTGTTGATTCCAGATGTTGGATTGTTATTTTGTTGGTTATTTTATGATTAAAATTCAAGTATTATAATTCATGTGTTTACTCCTTCATTTCATGCGTGGTTGTATTACTTTCTGTTTATATTGTTAAGTTAAATCGATAACAGCTCATGGGTGACGCAAG
>CM030359.1:36084309-36311809 GCA_017893485.1 Hemerocallis citrina | reverse complement strand
TCAAATCATCGTTACGCCAAATTCTATTCTTGATTCTTCGTTGAGTTTTATTCTCGTTCCATCATCGAATTTTATTATGGATTCATCGGCGAATCTGATTCATAGTTTCCTTTACGTTCCATGTTTATTCGGAAAGAATGATTGTATTTTCATAATTTTATATGCATGTTGTAGCCCTTAGAGTATATAATCCAAAAACATCTTACGGTTTAGCAAATTAATTTATAGATTGCGAGATATCAATATTTTAGTACTGCAACATCTAAATTTCTAGAATACTGCATGTGCACGAGATCCGCAAAGAATAGATCGATAGAAATAACTACTGGACTTAGAATCTGTCGAGTGAATAGGCGTTGGATTCGGAAGAGTCTACTTTCTAGAATCTCCGACGGAACTAGATTTGCATTCCCGTAGCAACAGAAAAGATAGTTTTAGTGCAGATGTGTTTACTGTTCAGATTGTAGTTAGTATGCCTTAACTATATATATTGTTATTCTTATGTTAATAATTTATACCGATATAGTAGGTTGATAGATTTTCTTTATATCATGCAATTGCATATACCACTTTATACTTCCATAATTACTACCCTTGATACATGTACTTGCTTTCACCTCTTGACATGCCTATGATTACCGCCTTTGATACTTTCTTGATTCTTGATTATCGATTCTTGATTATTGTCTTGATAACACTGTTCCTACTAGTTGTACCGACTGCATGTTCATGATTAATCACAGTAAAAGAATAACAAGCCAGAGTTACAAAGGGGTACGACTTAGTAGTGAATAATATAGGGGAGTATAATCGGAAGGAGACTCATGTTTCCCGAAATAGTGATTTATTATTCGCAATTATTGATTATTAATTCAGGTTCTTGATTACATTTCTTATTTATTGATATTGTCACTGAAAGACCTGAGTACATAATCCTATAGAATTCGCCACTTAAGTTCAAATGTTCACTTGATTATTATGCACTCGAACTTGTAGTATGTGACAAAATAGACAGAATTGATAACAAATTGATAGACTTAAGATAAACACCGAACATGTGCATGTTTCCGGGTTACAAGTTCATATGTTTCCAGTTTACAAATTTACATGTTTCCCGAATACATGATTCATTATTCCTGATTGACTATACTTTGAGACTTGTTTCAATTGTCACATGCATTACACACGATCATGTTGTTTTAGTAATTGAATTGTCATTTCTTATTTCTTTCTTTGTTATACCTTGTTTGTCGTTATCATGTTGTTTGTTACTACTTTTCGTCCGTAACTTGCTCTAACGAACTCCCCCCCCCCAAAGATGTTGAGGTTGTAGGTACAAAAGAGGAACAAACAAAATGACTGTGTGATCAAATCTTCTAGATGATGGAGCCAAATTTTTAGCCTGCATTAGTTTATCTCATTTAAGTTCTTGTTATTCCCAGAAACTTTTGTTATTTCGTACATTGTATAATCGGGCGTTTTGTCCTGAAGTTTATGTATTCCAGATAATGGTTGTTGTATGAGGATTATTCATGCTATTTCTTATTCATGTGATTATTTTACTGTCTACATGGATGTGTTATACATTGTTGAGTTAACTGTACAACTCATGAATGATGTATATCATTCGTTCGGCCTTAGTTGCGTGCCCGTACTTCTATATTTTGGAAAGCCGTGCGTGACAAAGGAAGATGCAAAAGACCATGCAACCCTACCAAACTTCAAAATGGATATGCTCCCAATTAATTATCTTGGATTGCCTTTGTGACTAGGAAGGCTAAAGAAAGCGAACTAGTTACCTATTATCAATTAGTTAGTGCCCAGGCGCCCAGATTGTCGGGATGGAAAGGAAAATCCCTTTCATTGGAGGATGAGGGATCTTGATTAACATGGTCTTGTCAAACCTTCCCACGTACTATATGTCGTTTTTTGAAATGCCAAGTTGGGTTATCAAGAGGACTGATAGAATTCGTAAATGATTCCTTTGGAAAGGTGCGGACAACAATCACATGGCATATCATCTTGTGAGGTGGGAGAAGGCTTGTATGCAAAAGGCACACGAGATATTGGGAATTATTCATCTCAGAGACATGAATTCTAACTTTCCTAGGAAAGTGATGGAAAGTATTCCATCCTAATGAAGAAGGGTGGCAGGATTTGATAAAGTCCTACCACACGGAAAATGAATGAGAACATTGGTTTTCGGTTGGGGTCCACGATCACGTTGTTTTGGAGAGGGATTTCTAAAACATTCGAACCGTTTAGTAGCTGCACATCCTCGTTCATTGGTGATGGGTCATCATCAAAATTTTGGTGGGACTGATGGTGCGGAGAATGTTGTGCTATCTAGATGATCTAAACTAGACACAAATTAAAAACCTCGCAAGTCTACGAATCGTTTGGAGAGGCGTAGTGACGAGCAAGGGTCGATCCCACAGAGATTGTAGAGATTAACTTACTAATCAATAAAAAAGAATAAGAATCATAAAGAATTATTCTAAAAGTCTAAAAGATATGAAAAGATTAAAACTAAATCAAGAAGTTCTGAATCACAAATATCTATTAAATAGTTGGATTTTGATTTCCACCTATAGTCAGTAATGCTAAGTCACCTTCTGTACTTCTTCTTATTACTCATGTTTGTTCTCTTCAAGGGCATGGTATCTACTCCTTAAAGTAATGTTTCCCTAGGCCAAGAATTAGGCATGTTATCTACTCTAATTCGTTTCTTTCCTTAAGTATTTAGCATGGTATCTACTAAGTTGCACTTAAAGAAAACATAAGTACAGTGGAAACGAACAAACACTCAAGGTTCTAGAAATTGGTATCAGATCTAGATCCCTCAAGTTGATTAAACCAAGAACCCCTAAGGACTCCTGTGTTACAAGTTACGAGCACGAGATACGGGTCGTCTCAATATGCTCATATAACAGATTAAGATTTACACTGCACAACTTGATAATCTCAAGTTCTGTATGTCAGTCGACTGGCTGTCACTTCAGTCGACTGTCCTTAGAACTCCAAACAAGTCTGATTCATGTAAATTTTTATTCTTTCAATCAGGTTTAATCAATAAGTAAAAGAGTAACATTCAGAAAAACTTAGCATTGCATAACTACGGCTTCAATCTACCCAACTATGAAATTAGTTCCACATAATAAAACTTTTATTGATCAACAAGTTCGAATACATGATTAACATAAAAGAATTAGAAAGAGAAGGAATAAACTGATGTAGTTCGGCTAGATGGTTCGGCTGGCTGTCACACAGTCGACCGGCCGTTCTCTTCTTAGTACTTGATCTCCTTTCTCCTTCTTCTATGCTGATAAAGTGCTGCTCTTTGTTGATGACTTGACGATTCAGAAACTCTTGTGATTTCGTGATTTTGGGGTTGGAAGCGAGAGCGGAGGAGAACCCAAAATAATGCCTCTTGATTGATATTTATAGAACACGGCACAAGAATTAGGGTTTGCCCCCTTTTCAGGAAAATCCTCCTCTTTCGTTCTTTATTTTATTGGCGATTTATTTCTTTCTCTTTTCTGCTTTTCTTCCTTATCTGCTAACCACGTTCTCTTGCCAATCCCCTGTCTCTAGCTTTGATTTGTTGGAGAAGTTATTATTCGCATATAGCCTGGGTTTGCATAGATTTGGATTTAGATACGGCTGCATCTTATCTTTTCACTCCGCCGCATACCAGTCGACTTATGTTGGGTGTGAGTCGACTGATGCTGAGACATCTGTGGCTTCATGATTCCTTCAAGTCGACTGATGTTGAGGCGGTCGACTGTGCCGAGCCCCAGCAAACTCTCTGTTCAGTCGACTGATGGAGAGCAAGTCGACTGTTGTACTGCGGTTCCCTGTATATCATCTTCTCAGTCTGTATTAGTCTAGAATCTGCTTCGTTTTGCTGCTTTTGGTTGTTTCCTATGAAAAAGAGAAAAGAAGAGTAAAATACCACATATAGAGCTTTTAGATGTACATTTGCAATAAGATTATTGCTCCTAAATGTGAATATTCTTGAGTTCATCAAATACCTCCAAACTTAGATTTTGCTTGTCCTCAAGCAAAAAGTGAAATTATGAACAAGGGGAACAATAATAGTCTCAACCCATCATACCAAGAAAATGTCTCATTTATGCAAGCCTCAAACTTGTTGTCATCAAAATTTTAAACAATTTGCAAATAAAGTAAAAACAAGCATACCCACTTTCTCTAGTGCAAATGTTTATTCATAACTCCAAACTCAACCACACTTGTCATGCAATTAATTATAGTTATAGTATGTAACACTCCATTTGTGATTATCCCTTTTCTCTACTACAAACCGAGTAGCAAACTAGAGTGTTTTTTTTTTTTTTTAAAGTTTCTTCTTTAAGTCGTCACTTGCCTTTTGACGCGAGTGCAAGACATTTGTGATGAATCCACCCGGTTACTCAACAAGTCACAAACTTTTAGTGCTTTGCATACTCATATTTCAAGTTGCCGTTTGACGTAAAGGTAAACATTGGTGATGAATACCCCTAGTTACTAAGCACTCAAAACATTGGAGTAGATTGACTTTATTCATATATATATTCTTTTCATTTTTACTCTATTTACTTAAACTCTGTTTAGGACTAGATCAAAGGGAATAATCACTAGAAAAAGCATCAAAATTTTTTTATGTATAATCGCATGACTCATATAATTTTGTAAGGCATTATGAAACTCAACAATCCTAAAGTAAATAAGTATCTTTACTCTTAATTTATAAGAAATTATTTATCCTAAAAATTTTAAAATCAAACGACTCCAAATGTAACTAACTACTACCTCCAAACTTAGATGGAATATTGTCTTCAATATTCGCACAAACTTAAAATATAGGCATGTGTTACCAACTAGTTTGAAGGAAAGAAAATAAAGAAATAAAGAAATGATTAAAGAAATAAAATAAATAGAGAGTGTAAGTACTCCCCTGAAAAATTGGGTTGCCTCCCAATAAGCGCTGTGTTTCTTGTCTTCAGCTAGACTCGATGAGTTCATGCAATGTATTGAATGGTTTGAAGATTCACATCTTCCTCGTGCGGCTCTAAACTCATCTTAATGTACGGCTTCGCCCTATGCCCATTCACCTTAAATGTTTGATTCTTCTCTTTGCTATGAACCTCCAATGCACCATGTGGAAAGACTTTTGTAACAATGTATGGGCCATACCATCTTGACATGAGCTTGGTTGGAAAAAGTCTTAATCTTGAGTTGTATATCAATACCTTCTGTCCTTCATAAAACTCCTTCCTTGCTAGCTGTTTGTCATGGTACAACTTGGTCCTTTCCTTGTACAATTTTGCATTTTCATATGCATCGTGCCTCAACTCTTCAAGCTCATTTAGTTGCAATCTTCTTTTGTCACCTGCTTGTTTCATATCAAAATTGAACTTTTTGATGGCCCAATAAGCTTTGTGCTCCAATTCTACCAGAAGATGACATACTTTTCCAAAGACCAAACGGTATGGTGACATGCAAATGGGTGTCTTGTATGCGGTTCTGTAGGCCCATAATGCATCATTTAAGCGCAGCGACCAATCCTTTCTCCTCGTGTTTACTGTCTTTTCCAAAATGCTCTTGATCTCTCTGTTGCTAATCTCCACCTGCCCACTAGTTTGAGGATGATATGGGGTGCCCACTCTATGTGTGATACCATATTTCTTCATCAAAGAAGCAAATGGAAAGTTATTGAAGTGGCTCCCTCCATCACTAATTATTGCCCGTGGTGTACCAAACCTAGTGAAAATATTCTCCTGCAAAAACTTGACAACAACTTTGTGATCATTAGTTTTTTAGGGGACAGCCTCGACCCATTTAGACACATAATCCACACCCACAAGGATATATTAATAACCAAATGAGTTAGAAAAGGGACCCATGAAGTCGATTCCCCAAACATCAAAAAGCTCGATTACTTGGATGTTTTGCAGTGGCATTTGATTTCTAGAAGAGATGTTGCCTGTCCTTTGGCATTTATCACAAGTCCTGCAAAAAGAAAAAGCATCTTTGAATACATTAGGCCAATAAAATCCAGATTGTAATACCTTGAGTGTTGTTCTTTTAGGTCCAAAGTGTCCTCCACATGCATATTGGTGGCAATGTTGTAGAATACTCATTTGTTCTTCTTCTGCCACACATCTTCTTATAATTTGATCAGGACAAAATTTGAACAAATAAGGATCATCCCAATAATAGTGCCTGCACATGGCCACCAGTCTCTTTCTTTCCTGACTTGTCATACCTGGAGGGAAAATATGGGCAGTGAGATAATTTACAATATCTGCAAACCATGGAAAATATGAGCAGTGAGATACTAGTCGACTGGTTCTGTTACCAGTCGACTGTCCCCGTTGTATGTTTATTTCAAATAGATGTTCATCTGGGAAATTTTCATTAAGTGGGAGCACAATTCTCTCTTCCTCATGCAGTAGTCTGGACATGTGGTCTGCCACAACATTGTCACTTCCTTTCTTGTCTCTAATCTCAAGATCGAATTCTTGAAGCAACAGCACCCATCTGATCAACCTAGGCTTAGCATCCTTTTTAGCAAACAAATATCTCAAAGTAGCATGGTCAGTGAAAACAATAACTTTAGAACCAATTAAATATGATCTAAACTTCTCTACAGCAAAAATAACAGCTAACATTTCTTTTTCAGTTGTGGAATAATTTAGCTGTGCATCGTTTAAAGTTCGAGAAGCATAGTAAATAACATGGGGTACCTTATTGATTCTCTGACCTAAAACGGCTCCTAAAGCATAATCACTTGCATCACACATAAGCTCGAAAGGATGGTTCCAATCTGGTGCCATGACAATAGGTGCAGAAATGAGAAGATTTTTCAATGTAATAAAAGCATTTGTGCACTCTTCTGTCCATGCAAACTCAACATCCTTAGTCAACAAGTCACAAAGGGGTTTGGAGATTTTTGAGAAATCTTTTATAAATCTTCTATAGAACCCTGCATGTCCAAGAAAACTCCTAACACCCTTGACTGTAGTGGGAGGGGGTAGCTTTGATATGATGTCAATTTTTGCCTTGTCCACCTCTATGCCTCTTTTTGACACCACATGTCCCAACACAATACCTTGTTGTACCATAAAATGGCACTTTTCCCAATTCAGCACTAAATTGCATTCTTCACATCTCTTAAGCACAAGCTGCAAATGGTTAAGGCATTCATCAAAATAAGATCCAAAAACATTAAAATCATCCATAAATACCTCGATGAACCTTTCCACCATGTCTGAAAATATACTCATCATGCATCTCTGAAATGTAGCTGGTGCATTGCACAGTCCAAAGGGCATCCTCCTGTATGCAAAAGTACCAAAAGGACATGTAAAAGTGGTTTTTTCTTGATCTTCTGGAGCAATAGCAATTTGATTATAGCCACTATAACCATCTAAAAAACAATAATGACTATATCCTGCTAATCTTTCTAACATTTGATCAATAAAAGGAAGAGGGAAGTGATCTTTCCTGGTTTCGTTATTCAGTTTCCTGTAGTCAATGCATACCCTCCATCCTGTGCTCACTCTCGTAGGGATAAGCTCATTTTCTTCATTCTTCACCACTGTGACTCCACTTTTCTTAGGCACCACATGTATAGGGCTCAGCCACTTGCTATCTGAGATAGGGTAAATGATGCCTACATCTAATAGCTTCAAGACCTCTGTTCTTACCACTTCCTTCATGTGTGGGTTAAGCCTTCTCTGTGCTTCCCTGCTTGGTTTTGCGTTGTCTTCAAGAAGTATTTTATGCATGCATTTGGATGGACTTATTCCCTTGATATCTGCAATGGTCCATCCTATTGCACCTTTGTGTTCTCGTAGTACCCTCAGCAGCTTTTCCTCTTCCTGTGCATTTAAGTTCGCAGCAATTATCACTGGTAGCGTCTGGTTCTCGTCCAAATATGCATGCTACAAATGGTCAGGCAACTGCTTAAGCTCTATGTCTGGAAGTCTCGGTGCAGTCGACTAGTTCCTGGTTGTGGTCGGGTCAGTCGACTTATCCTGTCCGCCAGTCGACTGGTCCGAGGAAATACAAATGTCATCAGTCACAATATTTTCAAATGCCGGTGCGAGTTTACCTGAGTATGACTTTGGAGTTTCAAGGTGATGTACTGTTTCTGCTATCCTCCAGTCATCGTGTTCCTGTTCAACATTAGACAATGTTAGAGACTGTGTAATTGCAGCTTGTAGTCGTTCTATGTTATGTACCTGAAATGTTTGATCAACAATCTCCTGCACCACATCAACATTATAGCATTCATGATCATCATGTGGTAATTTTAGTGTATCAAACATTTTAAATTCAACCTTCTCTCCATTTATTTTCATGCTTATAGTACCCTTTTTAACACAAATTTTTATATCAGCCGTACTCATAAAGGGCCTACCTAAAATGATTGGTAGAGAAGATGGCATTGAAGAGTCCTCCATGTCTAACACAACAAAATCATCAGGCAAAATGAAATCGTTTACCTGTACTAGGACATCTTCCAGAATACCTCTAGGTCTTTTGATGCTGCGATCTGCCAACTGCAACGTGATGGATGTTGGTTGGAGTTCCCCCAATCCTAGATTTTCATAAACGGTGTATGGGAGGAGGTTGATGCTTGCCCCCAAGTCTAGTAGTGCTTTCTCAAAGAAGTGCTCACCAATCCTGCAAGGAATGGTAAAACTACCTGGGTCCTTTAATTTGGGAGGTAATTTCCTTAATAAAACAGCACTCACTTCCTCTGTCAAAGCCACATCCTCCCTAACCTGAAATGTTCTTTTGTGAGTACAACATTCTTTCAAAAATTTAGCATAAGAAGGAATTTGTTTAATAGCATCAAGTAGGGGGATATTAATTTCTACCTTTCTTAGAGTTTCAAAGATGTCAAATAAATGTTGTTCTTTCTTTTGCTTGACTAACCTTTGAGGGAATGGTGGCAAAATTGTTCTTTCTTTTTCACTTACCTTGTTGGATCCCAAAATTTTTGATGGTTGTGTTTCTGTTTCTTCGGTGTGTGTTCCAACCTTGTTTTTAATTGTCTTACCACTTCTCAGAGTTGTTACTGATTTGAGTTGTTCTTGGCCTCTAGGATTTGGTATGGTTTGTGAAGGGAGTTCTCCTGCCTTTCTCTCACTCAACTCCTTTACGATTTGCCCGATTTGAGTTTCCAATTTCTGAATTGCTTGCCCTTGTTGGTTGCTTGTTTGATGTTGTTGTTGGAGCAATTGAAGAACGGTGGATTCAAAATCCAACTTCTTCTGTTCTTGAACTGGCCTATCAAACCCACTTCCCATTTGGAAGTTCCGTGCATGTCCTTGTGAAGACTGGGTTCCTTGATTGTTGCTCCATGAGAAATTTGGATGGTTCCTCCATCCTGGGTTGTATGTGCTCGAGAATGGGTTGTTCTTTGGTGGGAACACTCCTTGCCCCACATAGTTTGCATGCTCCTGATCTGTGAACGAAGACATGGGACATGTATCAGTTGTATGATCACAATGAGAACAAATTGCACAAATTTCTTTTGTTAGATTTTTTGCATTGCCCATTGTTGTCATTGCATTAACAAGCATATCAATTTTTTTTATTCATGTTTGCCATTTCCAATTGTATGTTATTACTACCAGAAATTTCATAAACTCCCTGTTTTTTAGAAATGCCTTTTCCCCTTGTTGAGAATTGCTGTGAGTTCTCGCTAAGTTCTTCAAATAATTCGATGGCCTCCTCACCACTTTTCCTCATCAAGATCCCGTTGCAAGCTGAATCCACAATTGCCTTGTTAGTATCATTTAAACCCTCATAAAAAGCTTGTACCTGATCATCTTTAGGCATGTTGTGTGTAGGACACTTGAGAAGCTTGTTCTTGAAATCCTTCCATGCTTCGAAGAATAAATCTCCATCTTTTTGTTGGAAGAGTTGAATCTCCCTTTTCAGTTGTTTGGTCTTCTAGGCTGGAAAGAATTCTTTCAAGAATTTTGTTGCCAATTGCTCCCATGAATTGATTGATCCTGGTTCCAAAGAATTATACCATAGTTTAGCATTAAGTTTTAAGGATAATGGAAACAAGATTAACCTGATTTGTTCAGGGGTAAGCCCTTGGACACTTTGTGTTCTGCAAAGATCAAAGAAGTCTTGCAGATGGAGGTGAGGCTCTTCGTCTGGTTTGCCACTAAAGTGGGGAACCATGCTAAGTAATTGGGGAGAGAGATGCATATTCCCTATGACATTAGGTTGATAAGCAATGCAGGAAGGTTGCTCAATATTCTTAGGCGTGAATTTGTCCTGCATTGGTACTCGATTTGGTACTTCCTCAACCATTATTGCTCGTGAATTGGGTCTCTGTGCAGTCGACTGATTCCGTGTAGCAGTCGACTGGTTGGACGCAGACAGCCGACCTAGTCTGTGCAGTGTGCGTTCTGTTTCTACGTCAATAGGTAGATGCTCTGGACGAAGTGATCTCCTTCCGTGCATCCACCAAAATCCTGTAACCTAAAAGAGAAGATATTTATTAATAAAAGAAAATAAAATAAAAGAAAAGATTTACTGATTTGTAAGTTAAAATGCTAACAATCCCCGGCAACGACGCCAAAAACTTGTTGTGCTATCTAGATGATCTAAACTAGACACAAATTAAAAACCTCGCAAGTGTACGAATCGTTTGGAGAGGCGTAGTGACGAGCAAGGGTCGATCCCACAGAGATTGTAGAGATTAACTTACTAATCAATAAAAAAGAATAAGAATCATAAAGAATTGTTCTAAAAGTCTAAAAGATATGAAAAAATTAAAACTAAATCAAGAAGTTCTGAATCACAAATATCTATTAAATAGTTGGGTTTTGATTTCCACCTATAGTCAGTAATGCTAAGTCACCTTCTGTACTTCTTCTTATTACTCATGTTTGTTCTCTTCAAGGGCATGGTATCTACTCCTTAAAGTAATGTTTCCGTAGGCCAAGAATTAGGCATGGTATCTACTCTAATTCGTTTCTTTCCTTAAGTATTTAGCATGGTATCTACTAAGTTGCACTTAAAGAAAACATAAGTACAGTGGAAACGAACAAACGCTCAAGGTTCTAGAAATTGGTATCAGATCTAGATCCCTCAAGTTGATTAAACCAAGAACCCCTAAGGACTCCTGTGTTACAAGTTACGAGCACGAGATACGGGTCGTCTCAATATGCTCATATAACAGATTAAGATTTACACTGCACAACTTGATAATCTCAAGTTCTGTATGTCAGTCGACTGGCTGTCACTTCAGTCGACTGTCCTTAGAACTCCAAACAAGTTTGATTCATGTAAATTTTTATTCTTTCAATCAGGTTTAATCAATAAGTAAAAGAGTAACATTCAGAAAAACTTAGCATTGCATAACTACGGCTTCAATCTACCCAACTATGAAATTAGTTCCACATAATAAGACTTTTATTGATCAACAAGTTCGAAAACATGATTAACATAAAAGAATTAGAAAGAGAAGGAATAAACTGATGTAGTTCGGCTAGATGGATCGGCTGGCTGTCACACAGTCGACCGGCCGTTCTCTTCTTAGTACTTGATCTCCTTTCTCCTTCTTCTATGCTGATAAAGTGCTGCTCTTTGTTGATGACTTGACGATTCAGAAACTCTTGTGATTTCGTGATTTTGGGGTTGGAAGCGAGAGCGGAGGAGAGCCAAAATAATGCCTCTTGATTGATATTTATAGAACACGGCACAAGAATTAGAGTTTTCCCCCTTTTCAGGAAAAACCTCCTCTTTCCTTCTTTATTTTATTGGCGATTTATTTCTTTCTCTTTTCTGCTTTTCTTCCTTATCTGCTAACCACGTGCTCTTGCCAATCCCCTGTCTCTAGCTTTGATTTGTTGGAGAAGTTATTATTCGCATATAGCCTGGGTTTGCATAGATTTGGATTTAGATACGGCTGCATCTTATCTTTTCACTCCGCCGCATACCAGTCGACTTATGTTGGGTGTGAGTCGACTGATGCTGAGACATCTGTGGCTTCATGATTCCTTAGTCAAGTCGACTGATGTTGAGGCGGTCGACTGTGCCGAGCCCCAGCAAACTCTCTGTTCAGTCGACTGATGGAGAGCAAGTCGACTGTTGTACTGCGGTTCCCTGTATATCATCTTCTCAGTCTGTATTAGTCTGGAATCTGCTTCGTTTTGCTGCTTTTGGTTGTTTCCTATGAAAAAGAGAAAAGAAGAGTAAAATACCACATATAGAGCTTTTAGATGTACATTTGCAATAAGATTATTGCTCCTAAATGTGAATATTCTTGAGTTCATCAGAGAACAACCCTTCAATAAAATGTTTCCAGACCTTTATGAGTGTGCTACCTAGTCACACATATCAGTAGGGTTGGCATTCGGGTCGAACGGGCTGGGCTGGGCCGGACCGCCTGGGTTGGATGTTGACTTGGGCAGGTTCGGGCCGGGTTGGTGACTTAACCGGGCCGGGTCGAAAAGTGGAAATGGCAACCCGCCCAACCCGTGAACCCTTTCTGGTCCAACCCGGGTCGGGTCAGGTCGACCCGCGGATTGGCCCGTTTAGATAGGTTTTTTTAAAAAAAAACTTAAAATAATAATAATAATAATAATAATAATAAACATTAAAATCATAATAATAATAATAAGATTGAAAGAGTTAAATTGGCAAAAAATATTGAAATGTTATTCATATGATTTTAAGTTATACAAGTTTCACAATTTCTAATGAAATAAAGAATTCAATTCACAAATATGTTTTATACACTAACATATTTCTTATATACAATTTCAATTTACTTCAATTTTTTTAAAATGAAATAACAAGTACAGATATAATACAATTTTTTTTTTATCTATTTACAATTGTCTTCA
Source organism: Hemerocallis citrina (assembly GCA_017893485.1). Taxonomy (NCBI): domain Eukaryota; kingdom Viridiplantae; phylum Streptophyta; class Magnoliopsida; order Asparagales; family Asphodelaceae; genus Hemerocallis; species Hemerocallis citrina. The sequence goes on along the minus strand of CM030359.1, from coordinate 36,298,922 downwards.
AGTTGATGGTCTTCAAGTTGATGGCCTTGAATTTGTTGTTGTTGGTCTTGAATTCTTCATTTTGGTTGTTATTGTTGTTGTTGTTGTTGTTCTTCCGGCGAGTTACTCCCACTTGTGGACGTAGATAATGCTTTTCCTTGTGTCTTATCTTCAGCCTTCAGCCAATCTTCTGTGTAAACGAGCATCTCTAACGTGTCGGGCTTCAAGCGATTCCTGTAATCAGTTAGAACACTACCACTTGAAGAAAATGCACTTTCAGAAGCAACTGTAGAGACAGGAGGAGTTAGTAAATCTTTAGCCATAATTGACAGAATACTATAAGTGTGTTCATGGTCTTTCCACCATTGTAAAATATCTAGTGGAGAAGAAGATGACTCAGAATCTTGTTGGTTATACCAATTTAATTTATTTGGTTGATTAGTACTAGGTTTTTTGGATTGAATTTGTGTAAGTAAATTAAATGTTCTATCATCAAATTTACTCTTACCCTTACCTTTAGAAGTAGCAGAAGAAGAACTAACTATAGAAGTTGTACTACTAGAAGCAAAACATCTATCATAATAATCATACAAGTTATATAATATAGATTCAAATTGAACTAAAAAAGTAGCGCAATCAATTACTATTTCTATATTTTTTCCAAATAATACAAAAAACATTTCAATCAAACTCTTCGTACCTTCTAATTTGTTACGAGGATCCATAACGATAGCAACACAAATCAACATAGGAGGAGGAAAATAATACTTCAAAATTTTTTTGTATGCAGGTTTTACAATATCACCAACATAAGTATCATTTAACATTTCGTTAAATGTTTGCATCATGCTAACTAATGAAATAAAAAAGCTACTAGAAATAGATTCATATATTTTTGAAAATTTTAAAGTTGCGGTTTTAAAAGGTTCTAAAAATTTCAACAAAGATTCAGCATAAAACCAATCGGTGGGAGTCATTTCAAAATTGTGCATATTTTTTGCGATACAAAAATCATTTACAACTGCTTTATATTTGGTAACAATATGTAGTAAATCAAAAGTAGAGTTCCATCGGTGTTTAACATCCTTTGGAAATCTTCTAAAAGGTACATTTGAAATCCTACACCAATTTTTCCATTCTTGAAATACGCTGGGACTTAATGCAATGAAATGTACACAATTTCTAATTTTAAGTGTATATGGATCGGCTATTTTTAATGCATCTTGAACACATAAATTTAAAATATGACATGCACATCTAATATGAAAAATTGGGTCAGATGGAGGGTTTAATGCGGATTTTAAAGTAGTAATTGCTGCATTGTTGTTAGATGCATTATCAAAACTAATACACATAATTTTATCGCGAATATAAAAAACATCACAAATTTCTAAAATACGGTTTGCTATTTCAGCACCATTATAGGGATACGGCAACGTAGCAAGTGATATGATTCTTTTTTGAAGAATCCAACCATTGTCGATCCAATGATAGGTTATTCCCATCGTTGGAATATTGTTGACACCCGTCCAACAATCCAAAGTTAAACTAAATCTACAAGTTAAACTCCATAAAATTGCAATCAAAGCGTCCTTCATTTCATTGTACACTTTAAAACAATCCGATTTGCAAGAATTTCTCGGAATTCTTCTAAAATGAGGGTTTAAGGCCGTTTGATTAAAATTTTCCAAGTCCCTACTATCGGGACAGGAAAATGGTAACTCTTCCTTTATTACTAATCGGGCCATTTCCCGACGAACAAGATCGGGATCATAAGGGTGGCTATCAACTAGACCGGTCCTAAGGTTGATTTTTTGTTGGCTGGGTAGGTCAACAAGAAGTTCTTTATGGTTATTTTGGATGTGTCTACTAATTGTACCGGTGCCATCACCCCTCTTGAATTTGTATGCCTTGAAACATATTTTACAAACTTTCAAACCTATACCCGGAGTTTCTTCGTTCGGGATATAATCGTAAAACTTATGCCAATCACTACTTTCTCCTCTACTTTTCCTACTACTACGGGGTTGTGTGGTTTCGGTTGGTTGTTGTTGTTGTTCTTCTTCTTCTAATTGTATGTCACCTACAACCTCGTCGTGTGTACCCCATTGTTGGGTAGGAGGATCATGGTACTCTTCGGCGGGCTCACTAATTGGGACAATTGGTGGCCTACAGGAAGTGCCGGTAGAATCTTGCCCACTTTGGCTACGACCGCTACCGCGTGATCTAGACATAATGTAGTAATGTATGTAAAAAAACTACACAATGTAGGAGCGATGAGTAATAAAAAAAAATCTAGAAAACAAGAGGGTTGAGATAGAGAAGATCAAAAAACCAACAATAATTATAACTACAACAAAAATAAAATAAGAAGAGAGGTATGAAACTTTGATACCATTCAGCGTGGATACGCGTATATAAAAAAATCCGTGAAAATAAAAATAGAAGTAGAAGTAGAATTTCTCAAATCCGGAATTGAAGAGTTGGGGAGAGCTTGTAGGAGAGTTGAAGACTTGATCACTTGGAGTTGGACGAGAGTTGAAGAGTTGAAGATGTTGTTGAATTTTGATTTCGATACGATCGGAATTTGATCGTGTATATGCCTTGAAGACTTGCTTGTTGAATACTTCAATTGTTCACAAATTGTTTAGAAATGAGTTATAATAGTAGAGAGAGTAAGAAAGTTTTTTGTGAATTTTTTGATAGGGTTTTGGGGGGTATTTATAGGGTTAAACTAACAAAAAAACCAAAAAAACCCACAAAAATGGCTATAAGAGCCGTTGAGGCTCTCTGTGCTACAGTACTCAGGCCAACGTGCGACCCGTTGGACCCGTTCGGGTCAACGGTCGACCCAGGGCGGGTCGAACGTTTGACCCGTTTGGGTCAAACGGTTCGCAACCCGCGGGTCGACCCGCAGGTTTGGCGAAATTACTGGGTTCGTGGGCCGGGTTGGGCGGGTTGGATCCGATAATTCGACGACCTGGGTCGACCCGTTACTGTTCACGGGTTCAACCGAACCCGAATCGCTGTTTCGCGGGCCGGGTTATACGGGCGGGTCGACGGTTGACCCCGCCCACTGGCCATCCCTACATATTAGTAGCTAAAACATGGGAAAAAGGTTAATGGATCCAAACTCTCCAACTAAGATTGGAAGAGCTACTGTACATTTCACAATTTAGGGTAAGATGCATCCATGGGCCAGATTGATGTTGTTGGGAACTAGAACGTAATGGCAACTTCTCAGTTCGCTCACTTTACAACCACATTTCTGGATATGCACACCGCCTTAGTCGACTATAATCGGGAAGGTGAAAGCCCCCCCTCAAGGTAAATGTTTTCTTGTGGTTAGTCCTTAACGACATTATTTTGCCAATGAAAAACCATGTCAGGAGACAAGTGAACATAGTTACGAATTGTGGGTTTTGTAGCGTCAATATCGAATCCAGAAACCACCTGTAAATAGAGTGCCACAGAAGTAAAGCAGTGTGGATAGAAGTCCATCAGGCCTTATGATCCAACATGTAGCCAACTTCCTAAGGGAAATTGTGGGTATGTCTTAAGTTCACCTCCTTCACGAAGGAGATGAGAAAAACATGGTTTACTATCATTGTCGCGACGACACGAGTTTTATGTTAACCTAATTCTGATCATGCATTTTATATCTTTTTGGGCAACAGCAGCAGCTACAGGATGAAGGGGATGAATTTATAGAGTTTTCTAGGTGGAGGAGTACGTGATGAGGATATAGAGATTGGACCGACTCTAGAGTAGATTCCCACCCTCTATGGTTGTTGGAGGGATTTTCTATTTCCAATGCTTATTGTTAGACCATCCACAGTCGTGATTGTTAAAAAATGCATAAATGCATATAGCATTTTGCCTCTTTGCTGCAGTCGCCGAATGGTATTTTATAGCAATTTAATTTAAAATAATAAAAATATCATATCAGATGGAGTTTGAAGTTGTGTCGGATGAATTTAATTATTTTTTAATTGGTAGATGGAACTTCACTTTGCGTCGGAAGAAGAAAAAAACACACAAAAATGGTCAGACGCAACTTCACTTTACGTCGGAAGAGGAAAAAAAATCACAAAAAATGGTGGGACGCAACTTTATGTTGCGTCCGAAGAGAAAAAAAATCACAAAAAATGGTGGGACGCAACTTCATGTTGCGTCCGACATGGTTTGTATTTTTTTTACTTGCTTTATTTACTTTTTTTGAGTTTTTTTTATTACGGTTTATTCAAATTTTTTCGAGGGACGGAAAGTGAAGTTGTGTCGGAGGAATAAAAAATAATTTTTTTCGTCGGACGCAAAGTGAAGTTGCATCCTGCATAATATGCATTTGTCTCAAATCCACTCTCATATATAGCAATCTACTGTCGCAAAAAATACAAAAAATGCATAAATAGCTAACATCTGCAGCGCTTTTTAAGCGGAAATATGCATATTTAGCAAACGACTGTGGATGCTCTTATTAGTTGTTTTTGCCTTTCATTTGTTACAACCATCATAGAGATGTTGGAGGTTATATATTTTATTTTCTGTTGGTTCTTGTACATGTACTTGTTATTTTGTTTATATTTTCGGATATGTTTTGTTTGTCTTATTAATGAAACATAGTGATTATATTTCACATTTCGTAAAAATTTAAAATAATAATAATAATAATAGTCCTTATTTACCAAGAAATTTATTTAGTAACAAACAAAATTCCAAACTATCTCTACTATCTTAATGGGAGAGTTGGGGGTTTGTAACAAACAAACCCTAACTTTGTAAATATATAAACACATATAATACACGTCCAAACTATATCCAACAAATATAAATGTGCACCGCACGTATAGCCCAAATCAAAACATTCAAATATAAACTATTATATTCATTTAATTTGATGACTTTACTTTTTGTAGATGTGCATCGCACGTACATTATACTATCTAATATTTTAATGGGAGAGTTGGGGTTGTGTAACCAAATAAACACTTGCATTATAACCAAATAAATACGTGCAATGCACATGCATAATTAATATAAATGAGATATTAGGTTCGGTGTCAGACAACGACAAAATTTTTACTTTTAAAAAAATACATTTAAAGCGAAGTAAAGCGAGCAAAGTGAACATGAAGCTAGAGAGGAGAGCGTCCCCTTCAACCCACCATCACAAAACCACCCATCTTCAGGCCGAAGTGCAGGAGAGGAGTCTAGCCCACAGAGCATCAGCAATGCCCATGCGAGCGAGGGAGCCGGAGAGGGAGTCGCGTGGGAGGAAGAGGAGCGTCGACCATAGGAGTCGCTCACCTTCTGGTCATAGAGACCGAACAGGAGCCAGACACACGGCATGGAAGGAGAAAGAGGAGGCGAAATAAGAGTCCAGATCCAGGGCACGCTACGTTGACAGGCATCGTAGGCCATCACCAATTCAGCGATCTCCAAGAGAAAGGTCAGTCGAAGGTTTCAAGAGGTCCTTCGCGGAGGTGATAAGAGGTGTCGGTAGGGGCGACATTGAGCATAGAGCTCAGCGTCGTACGCCATCCATGGAGGAGGAGTCTCCGAAGAAAAGAGAGGACGATGAGGGCGAATGGGTGCTCGTGAAGCCAAGGAGAACTCAGAAGAGAGTCCAAACTCAAAGCAACTCTGGCGATCGAAAGACCGAAGCTCGTCAAAGCTGTCATAAGTGCGCGAAGGCGGGACACTCAATCAACTCATGCAAAAATGACTGGTTTTGTTACGTATGCAAATGCTCAGGCCATATTTCAACGGCGTGTCCAAAGAATCTTCGACCAATCTCCACCTCAGCTTCCAAAGAACCTCCACAGAGGTCGACAGGTTCGGCGAACTCAGGGGCAAGCAAGAGCAAGAAAGCGCAGTTGGAGAGCAGAAGATTATTAAAGCGACGATAACTCCCACGCCATTAATGGCTGACCTTGAAAGGCGCTATCAAGGTTGCATCGTGGTGAAGGCTCAGACGGGGAATCCGAGCACAAACGAGATCAAGGAATTGCTGGCGGCAATTCTAGCCCTAGCCCCTACATGGGTTGTGCAGGAGATGTCCTTGAGTTGCTTCTTTTGCATTGCAGCGACGAGGTGGTCATCGCGTTCGCACTCAAGATGAAGGGGATGGAAGGAAGGGACGTGCGAGGCCTCGAGTTCTTCCTTACACTCAAACCTTGGACTCGCGAGGTCGAAGCTTTCAAAACGGAGACGATGCCCTCGGTATGGATTCGACTTATCAATCTACCCTTTCACTGTTGGGTAAGGAGTGACTTACAAAAGGTCATTCGCAACTTCGACATGTTCATCGAAGCCGATAAGGAAACCCTAACGTACGCCGGTCGAAAGTTCGCTAGAGTGTGAGTCTGAGTGTCGAATTTGGGAGATATTCCTTCCAAAATCATCGTCGACTTCGAGGGGGTCTACGAGGTTCTGGTGATCGTGGAGAAAAAAAAAGCGTGTCATTTACTGGAGATAAGCTGATCGATGTAGAAGACGAAGTGGACGGTCAGGTTTTACGGCTGGAGATTGAAGACACAGATCAACCATTGGATGGAGGGGAACTCAATCAGATCCACTCATCATCAGATAGGGGAAAGGTAGCGCGTGGACCGTCCATCACGAAGCACAGCAATCCTGGCAAGGGTAGCGCACGTTCCGAGGGGAAAATTTCAAATCCAAAGGACTTTTGGTGCCGAAAGGGTGTACATCTGGATGAGGGGAGCGCATGTCTCGAGACGAAGACCAAAGTTGGGGTCACATCTGGTACGAGGTGCAGTCTGAGGTAAGAGCTGTTGACAGCTGGTTTCGATGAGAAAGCAAAAGGTCCAGTCACCTGTCAAGTCAAGTCCCTTCATGGGATTCTCAAAAACCGTGCTAGTGATGGGTTAGAAGCCAGCTAAGATGTTGGCGTGGGTACTGAGGAGTGGGTACAGTTATCCAAGGCTGAACTAGAAGAGTCTATTAGACTAGCCATGAATGCTCAAGTCAAAAGCAAGTCTACTAGTCTGCATTTGATTGGGTCAAAGCCAACCTTATTGCTGGTCAAGAAGATTTACCAGACTCGGAGTCAAAGGAGGTAGATACTACAACAAAAGAAGCGGCGGAGAGGACTTAACATTCAATAATTGACCACGAGTCACAACCAATTTAGCAATCGTCCGTTCAAGAAACTTGTGATGGGATTATTGGGGCCCTCGATGGGGTGCGCGATGACAACATTATTTCGGCTACTGATACAAAGTTCGACGAAAAGGAAGCCTGAGGAAGTGTTTGCAGCAACAGCAAGAAAATCACCGAGTATCAATGGAAGGGAAAGAGGCATGTGGCCAGAGGAGGAGAATAGGTGTCTAATCAAGATGATTTCGACAAGGAACTGGCTAAAGAACCGGAGCAGGACTTGATTGGTGGAGGTACTTCCACTTCCGCCTACTCAATTTTAAATTCCTTAAATGATGATTCGCTTATCTATCTCGCTAGTTTATACGGTCTAGCCATGGGCTCCAATAGGGCGGAGCAATTAGAAAGAGTAGCAATCATTAGAGGGGAGTCTAACGGAACTTTGGTTTAAGTTCGGGGGTGTTGCAGGGGGGTAGAGGATAGGTGTCTTGATATGTTTTTAATGGTTTACGTCTTCTGGAATGTTAGGGGGATGAGGCAAAAAAGTTTAAAAAAAATGATTTCGATAACCATTAATAAAATTATACCTACTATTTGTGGTTTACAAGAAACAAGAATAGAGAATCAGACTATAGGAGAATTCACTAGTATGAGATGGGCGGCTGACTTTGATTGGCGTTTCAAGTCATCGATCGGGTATTCTGGGGGGGATAGCGATGGGGGCTGACACAAGAGTTTTTGAGATCCTAGATGAATTTATAGAGAACTTCACGGTGTCTGTTAGACTGAGAAGGGGAAGTGATGATTGGGAACACGTAGTGACGACAGTGTACGGTCCATATGATTCTAGATTACGGAAAGAACTCTGGAAGGAGTTGGAGGTTATCAGAAGAAGATGGGACCGACCGTGGGTGGTAGGTGGAGATTTCAATATCACTAGATTCCAAGAAGAACATAGAGGTGGAGGCCACAGTCGTATCGAACAAGAGTCGTTCAATAGGACTATAGACGACTTGGATTTGCTGGAGCTGGAGATGGTAGATAGAAAATTCACCTGGTCAAACATGCAGCAAAGTCCAACCCTAGCTAAACTAGATTGAGTTCTAGTGTCTACCAATTGGGAGGATGTGTTCCCCTTCACAAAAGTGAAATCTGCAGTTCGATATACGTCAGACCATCTGCTATTAATTATAGAGTGTGATATGAATAACAGGAAGATGTATTTTCCGTTTAGATTCGAAAAATCTTGGACGACTAATGAAGAGACGCGCCAACGGATTCAGGAGTCATGGAGTCGCACAACCTCGTAAACTTCTACAGTTGGAATCTGGGTGGAAAAGACAAGGCGACTAAGAAGAGATCTAAAAGGATGGGCAAAAGAAAATTTTGGGAACAACAAATCAAGGCAGGAGGCAATCAGCTGTAGGATTTATGATTTGGAAACTATTCAAGAGGACAGAGATCTAATGGAGTCAGAAAAAGAGGAATTAGCAAATGGAAGGTTGGAGTTACAACACATACGCGCAATGGAGGACATGCACTGGAAGGAACGTTCAAGAATCCAATGGCTGAAGGAGGGAGACGCAAACACAAAATTCTTTCACAAAGGGGCTAACGGAAGGAGAAGACGTAACTGCATAATGGGGCTAGAGATTGATAGAGCGTGGACAGAGATCGAAGATCTAATTAGAGTTCACCTAGACCAGAAGTACCACGACTTGTTAGGGCGAAGCGATCGAGCAAGAAGTTGTCTCACGACGGATATGTGGAGTTCCTCAAAGATAGAAGGGAGCGATGGAATCGAAAATAGATTTTCGGAAGAGTAAGTCAGAAATGCCATTAACAAGTTGGGTCAGGACAAGGCTCTAGGACCAGACAGACTGCCCATATTTTTTTTTACAAAATATATTGGCAGATAATCAAGGAGGACTTAATGAATATTTTCAACGAATTTCATGAAGGAACAACTAATCTAGAATGGCTAAACTTTGCGTCAATTATCCTCATTACTAAGAAGCAAGAGGTTCGTACGGTGGAGGATTTTCGACCAATTAGTTTGCTAAATGGATCGTTCAAAATTTTAACGAAAGTCCTGGCACAACGATTGGCACCAAATATAGAGGATGTGGTTGCTACGTCACAGAGCGGTTTCATCTGCGGAAGAGACATAGCAGATAGCATAGCCGCCACCCACGAGGTAGCATTCAGGGGAAACAAAGAAAGGCGGATGGTTTTCTTCTAAAAATTGACTTCAAAAAGGCCTACGACTCGGTGAACTGGGAATGCCTAGGCGAGGCCCTTAAGCTCAAAGGATTCGGAGATAAATGAAGATCGTGGATTCAGCATTGCGTTCAAGGAGGAAAATCATTCATTCAGGTGAACGGATGGCAGGGTAAGGAAATAAGATGCAAAAGAGGGCTAACGCAAGGAGATCCTCTATCATCTCTATTATTTGCCATCGTTGCCAATGGACTGGCTGAAATGATTAGGCGAGCACAAGAGAGCAACATCATCAGGGGCATCCAGATCAAAGGAATAGAGAAACCGATGACCATTCTTCAATATGCGGATGATACCCTATTATTCGGAAGAGCAAATGTTCAAGAAGTCGAGGCAATCAAAGCGGCCCTAGTTTGTTTCCAAAGTTGGTCAGGGTTGAAAGTAAATCTTAGAAAGAGCTGCATCACACCAATTAGCGATCAGTTATCAATCTCTACAACCTATATCTCGGCAATTATAGGGTGCGAAACAACCGAGTTTCCGATCAAATACATTGGAACTCCAATTAGGCCGGGGAAGCTGCTAAGAGAGGATTGGTCTCCCCTTATTGACAAGATTGCTAAGAAGTTGGCAGGGTGGAAGTGTAAATACCTATCGTTAGGAGGCAGAATCACCTTGCTTAATTCAGTGCTAAGCGCAATCCCACTGTACCTCATGTCAATTTACGAGCTTCCTAAGTGGGTAATTAACAAAATAGATAAGATGAGAAGGTGCTTCTTATGGAAAGGCACTGTCGAAGGAAACAAAGGGTTTCACCTCGTTAAATGGGGGAGAGTCTGTAAGAGAAGAGAATTCGGCAGGTTAGGAATCCTTAATCTGCACAAAATGAACCAGGCCTTGCTCAGCAAATGTTGGTGGAAAATTTATAAAAGAAGAAAAGGCTGGTGGAGATGTTCATTCGACCGTTATCGTAAAAAAAAAAATATCGGTTCGGAGGGCGGAGTGTGTTTGGCAAGGTCTCCTTCCTATGGAAGGGCGTGGCGAAGCAGGGGGACATTTTCAATACCAATACTAGATGTAGGATTGGTAACGAGAAGAGTACTAGATTTTGGAAGGACAAATGGTGTGGGGACAGAGCTCTAAAAAATACCTTCCCTAAGGTGGCCGAGGCTGCAGTTTATCCAGATGCCCTAGTAGCAGATGTCTGAAAAAATGGGAAACTGACGCTTACTGTAGCATGCCAATTAACACAGGAGAGTATAGGCTAGTTTGAAGAACTTAATAGGTACATACAAGCGGAAGGGGGTCAAATGAATAATGGCCACGACGAGCGTTGGTGGAATATCGATCAATCACAGAATTTCTCAGTCGCTTCAATGTACAATTGGTTAAACGATGGTGGAACCAGGTGTTTAGTAGAGAACGTCATATGGGGGACCCAAGCGCCGTTGAAAGTTAGAGTTTTTAGCTGGCTAGTACACAACGACGCTATCTTAACAAAAGTAAATTTGAAGAAAAGAAACATGCAAATTGACGTTAGATGCACTTATTGTCTAGCAGCTGAAGAGGATACTATACACATATTCTTCACGTGCCATAAGGCGGTCCTCGCATGGAAAATAGTTTGTAGGGGTTTCAGTTGTGCAAGGTTTCCTAGATCCACCGCAGACGTTTGGGGTCTATGGAGGGAGAGTTTCATTAGGGTCGAAGATAGAAGAGCTTGGGAGATAGCAGTAGCGGCCCCCCTTTGGAGTCTATGGCTAGACCGGAACGATTTTTGTTTTCGTACCATTAACTATAGATTTTCAACTTTGATGCATAAAATCTTCCTTTTCATTCATGATTGGGCAGGATTTGCGGGCGCGAGGAAGAAGCTAGGGATGAATTCGGAGGAGTAGCTTATCAGATCGGGGAGGAGAGCGTGCGCATCTCCAGAATCTTTAAGATGTGCTTCAGTTTACTGCTTTTGATGTATTTCTGTCAGTTTCTTTATTGTTATTTTGTAGAGACTCGATGACGATCTTTTGTAGTATTTTGGGGTTGTACTTAAGGCGTGTTGTGCTCCGTATTAGACTTGATGTTGTACTACTTCGCTTCGTTAATTTATCATTAATGAATCGATGACTTCAAAGTCATATAAAAATAAAAAACATTACATTTATTAAGATGTGCATTGCACGTGTAAATTACTAGTAAACAAAAAGAGAGAGAAGTACTATCAATAAAAATTGTCAAATTATTGACCAAAAAATTACATTATCTTAAAAAGTTTTCAATTAAAATTTCCATTAATACTCCTATAAAAATCCCCCAACAATACCTTCCCCAATTCTCTTCTTCCAAAATGGCGTCTTCTTCTTCTTCAAGTCCTCAACCCCAACCCGATTCCCAAATCGAAGATACCCTAGATCGCATGCTCACTCGCCTCGCCTTCGCCGACGACTCCAACCTCCAACCTCTCCTCCCCAAAATCCTCCCCTTCTCCCTGTCCTCCCTATCCTCCCCTTCCCCCTCCGTCCGAAAACTGGTACCCATAATTTCTTAGAATTTTCTTGATTTTTTATTATTTTCTTAAAACCCCTATTTGGAACTTCTCTTTGTTCTGCAGGTTCTTGAAATCCTGAGCCACGTGAACAAGAGAGTGAAGGACAGGCCGGAGATCGCGCTGCCGTTTGAGGAGATATGGAGGATTTACTGTGAGCCGAGCGCGGCGCCGATGGTGAGGAACTTCTGCGTGGTGTATATCGAGATGGCCTTCGATCGCCTGCCGAAAGAGGTAATTTTGATGATTTTTGAGCTTGTTTGGATGTAGAGTTAGCTTAGTTCAGGTAAATTGTTACTATTTTCCGACATGTAGAGTGAGGGTTGTGTTTGATAATTTTTAATTGGAGGGAGAGGAATGCATGTTATCGATTGAATAGGTGTACTGGTTTTGAGTTTGTTTGGATTTAGAGTTAGGTTGGTTGGTGTAGGTTTTTACTAGTTTTTTGGCATGTGGAGTGCATGTTGTTTGATACGGAGGAAGGAGGCCTGTATGTAGTTTCCAAGTGGAGGTAGAGGAATGTGACGAGGTTGCATAGTTGTATTACCATTGTTGGATTTTTTATTTTCTGGAGTTTTACATGCGGACAACTATTTTAACTTTGAGGTTAAATAATTGGAGTTAACTCCAATGAAAGTTTAAATAACTGCGCGTATACAAGTGAGCTCCACTAACCTTCACTTACCGTACCTAACCTCCGTATCCAAACGGGTTGGAGAGTTGAGTGTGTTTGGGAATGGAGTTAAGTTACGATGACCAGAGTTCTATGGAGTTATCTTGCATATTTGCTATCAAAATTTCTGGTTGTTTGGAGATGTTTCAAGAGTTGAGAAAACTACAATTACTGTAGTACGAAAGTTGAGGCAGTTAGAGTTATTTAGACTACACTTCGACCTTTTATTTATTTATTTATTGTTTGTTTCCAAATAGGCAAACACTCCTGCACAAGCTAATTTACTTTAAAAGAAAGAAAAAGAGTTATGTTTAAGTCCACTTCCTAATCCATCCTCAAACATGTCCAAGTAATTATCATCATTTTTAGGTAGCTGGAGGTATGTGTAGGCATCTAGGATGCCTATGCTATCCTTCCTTTGGTGAATTTGGGAACTTTTTTTGAAGGTAAAATACTTCAAAAGCTCTTTAACTTTTAGTCTTGAAAAGTTTCCTTGGAGCCTGGAGGTATATCAACTCCACAAAACTAAAGTTATGGTACAGACATTGTTAAGAGCTTTTGATGGTAGAATTGGGCAAATAACATATTAAATTTTTAGATGGGTGAAAGGTATGCAAACTATTGTTTACTAAAGTTATCTGTACATAGATTAACTGGCGTGAAGATAAGCAATTTAATGCTAATTTTTAACCTTCGATGTTAAATGGAGAGAATTCTATTTTAAAAACAAAATATAGTATACATAATTTTATTTTGAAGGAGGAAATTAAATTTGGATGGTGTAAAGATGTAGATTATCTTAATCGACAAAATAAACTTATCATTATTTAAGTACAAAGTATTTTACTGCCAATGAAGAGTCTTTGGGGGAAAACCAAGAGAAGTTGATTTTGTTGGTTAAAGTCCGACACTTGATCATATTCACATGTCCTACAATATACTTGAGAAAGAAAAAAACTCATTTATTAAGCGTGCAGGTTGGCTTTGCACATTATGATGAGTCTGGCTTCAAACCTCTCTGTTTTATAACTTACAAATAATACATATGAATTCATTGGATAATAGAAGTGGGACAGGGAGAGAGAAGAGGGGTGGAGGACTTGGGGCAAGAAACCAAATAGATAATTGGAGTTTAGATACCCCAAATTATCTTTTAGTATCTTATCATTTGGTTTAGGCAATTGTAGGTATCTTAAGTTAAAAATGAGCCCTAATATACCTCCCAATTATCTTAGATACTTACACGTTCCTCCAATTATATCTTACTTCACCTCTAAGCTAGGAAGTGTGGACACTCGTATGTCAACTAATATGAGCAAAGGACATGAAAAACTTGTAAAAAGTAGGATCCATGGGCAGGGATACGGCTGCAGTATTACATAATATAACATTGTTTATCATAATTATGATTAAAAAAAACATTGTTTATCATAATTAAGCATCAAGTTACGCAAGTGACATTAGAAAATATTACTTCATAATGAAATGAAGAGACTTATAGTCAATTCAAAAGTAGTAATTACCTCCTATTCCTTTACAAATTGGTGGGGATCCATAGTGCATTTGCAAGTGTTCAGGTTTTAAGTAGTGGAAGAAATGCGGAAAGTTTTTGGAAATGGTTAATTATGTGTCCACAGAAGTGTTCAAAAAGTGTATAAGAAGTGTCCAACAAAAAGATGTTTGACAAAATTAAGGATACATGTAAGAAGTGTCCTACATGCGTCCAAGGAGTGTCCATAGAGTGCCTGTGTCTTACATGTGTTGGGCATGGGTATGGCTCCACGATAGAAGCATGCCACACTATATAGCCTCCATGTATTCAAAGTAGAGAGTTTGTGTGGATTTTCTTTTATAGTATGAGCGATCCACATGGTCTTTTAAATATATTTTTTGTCAATTGTGGGGAAAATAATATTTGTAATGATTTCTAATAGTTCTTTACGCAAGTGGTTATTAGGAACCTCCCTCAATATTTATTGAAGCAAGAATTCTAGAGGAAATACACTTGTGTTCTGCATACTAAGTATATGTATGTATGCATTTATGTGCGTGTGCATGTGTGTTCGAATGTTTGGATTGCTCAAGCAGATAATTTTTTTTGTAGGTGAAGGCAGAAGCGGCGCCAGAGCTTTTGATTGGAGTTGGCAAGATCACACAACAACATCAGGACATTGTTTTGAGGATTGTAGGAAAGGTGAGATGTCAAGAATTATCAAAGTTGTTTAGAAAATGATGTAGAGTGCAGGTGTTTTCTTTTGTCTGATAAACTACCTGACTGTAGTGCTTAACTCCATATAGGACCAAGATACTAGGTTCCTCATTTTATGGCGTTGATATTCCTAGTGTCCATTCAAATTTGCATGGTTCTTTTCGTTGCAACCTAGATTGTTTTTGGTTTTGTAAATCTTAGTAAAGATCATGAAACTTAGTTTAAAAAATTATGTTCCACTTTAGAAAATAAATGTCTCTGTTCAAAAATTGCTTTGGAATAAATGAACTCACCCATTTCTTTTAAATTTCATAATGGACTTGCAACTTGTTCCCTTCTACTAATACTGATGGTTATATTAGATGTTTCAGATTCAGTCCTAAAAACACTGATATCCGTATTTTTACAGTTTGCTTATCTCTCCTGAGTCTTGAGAGAAGCTTACCATTTTGAAACATTTATCAAACCAAGCTTTACAGTATAAAATGGAACTAGATATGAGATATCGAAATTCACAAATTGAACCTTTGATTTATAGAGCTAAATGCACCCTTAGAAATAACATCCATAGCAACATACACACTGAAGGAGAAGGTAGTGTAGATAGACAAGTGTATGGATTCATATTCCATTTCCACTTATCTTATACTTGAGGATCCTGGTGCAATGAAGATGCCCATGTGGTAGTGACGTAGTGTAGTTAACGCTCAAGTGCAACATGAGACCAATACATTCTCTTTATCAAAGATTTATGGAGGCGGCTCACGTATGCCTTTGAAATCAGCCATTGTAATACTCAAAGATTTCTCAAGTTCTACGTCTCTGACTCTCTAATGAATACAAAATACAAATGGATTCCTACCTACTAGGAATCGTCCTGGTTTTCCTTTCCATTCAGTAAACTTAATAATCAAGGCTTTTAAACATAGTTACTGCCTTTAAATTAATCGGTGTTCATTCAGTTGCCACAATTGAAATTTCAGTTGTGAAATAAATATTATCAACCAGAGATAAAAAAGAAGGACAAAGATAAAAACTTATGCTCAATTTCACAAAATGATGAGGTACTAGGATTGAAGAATAAGATGTAGTTTTCTTAATATATTTTTTCCCCACCCAGAAGATAATATATCTAAATAACATCCGTATAACATTCAATTTTTTTGTTGAAGAACCTTACACTACATCATTTGGTGGAGATGAGAGTAGTATAATTTTTTCGCAGATGTTTGTTTCTTCTGTCAGCTACCAAAGAATTTGTCTAAAAATAGATTATTGGAGGATTCTTCATTGCTATGTTGACTACTTTTGAATTCGGTATATTTCTAAATATCCTTCTGAGTAGATACCTCATATTAATCCTTCCTTAACCTTGATTCTTTCCCTAAAAGTAACAAAATTGAGTAGATGAGGTGCAAAAGGGAAGTAATTGTGGAGATGTAGCAGTTGAGGAAAGAGCGGATTGACTGACATGGGGAAGAGGAAGTGAATATGGATTGAGGTGGTTGGAATTGTAAGAGTAGATGAAAGTTGGATAAAGGTGGGGAACAGTAGAGAGAGATGAGAAAAAGTAAGCTTTACTCCATAAAGAGAGAAGGAAAGTGGCGGAATTTTGTCATCTTATCCAATTTACTTTGTATCAAGTTCTAACAAAGAATGAACAAAGCTAATCAGTGTATAAGGACTATCATGTCAGTTAGACAAGGGGGTATTGAAATAGAGAAATTTCCTTGTCCATGATAACAACCCAAAAATGTTTGATGAAGAATTAGAGGGGGAAAGTCCCAGGAGAAAATAGCCATGTTGATTATTGGTTGGAGGAGATCGACTGTTAACTGCCTGAAGGTGTTTCTATAGCTGTCTTGATAACCTTGAGAAATTCTTCATTTGATTTTTTTTGTTTTTTGTCCAGATGGGATACCTTTAATTCTAGGGTTGTCATCTTAGTTGTGGTGCCCCGAGTTCTACACACTGGGAGCTCGTGACACTTATCCCGAATCTTTATTTCAATGAGTACACAACACAGAAAAATTACAGGAAATTAGAGACTTACATTGCACAAGAAAACTATGTCCTGCACTTGGTTGCTTTCCGCAGCTCGAGTTCCCTGCTCCATGATCAGCTATCCTGCATTAGCAAACTATGGGCACGTCAGTTGAATACAACTGACGCAACGCGGATGAAAACCACAATCTCCAAAATTCTCAACAATTAATATTTGATGCAGAAGAGATAATGTGAAAGTCAAACCACAAGTGTCGGTGTATGCCATGATCTAGATTCTAATGCACAATTTATATGCACATCATGCTCTTAATTTAATGCAAACTTGATTTGAAAACGTATGCATCCCATACTACACTTCCCAAATCGAGTTTGTATTCTTCAGATGATAGGGTTCAATCCCTCGCCATGCTTCTTACTCTTGTACTCTTTCCTGTTTCTGACATTCATCTAGTGACTGGTAGAATCTACAGCACATGCTGTCTATTTTCGCTCCTGCAGTCGGATCGTGGTCCTTCTCCACTCTGAACGGCAGTGATCACCCTGTTCGTTCAGATCATGGTCCTTCTCCACTCCCGGTCAGGATCGTGGTCCCTCTCCACTCCCGATCAGGCCGGTGATCATTAGCTCTGCCGGAATCATGGTCCTTCTCCACTCCTGTCCCTACCAAAGTTATCATGAACATAAAACGAATCGATAGGGCCACCCCTACTCCGCCTAAAGACTTAGAGTTACACTCTTGTTCCTTGTTCGTATTGATAACCCAGAACATAGACGGAAACTTAAGAGTCCGTCTCCTAAGTTCTGACAGGACTTGTGACTTACGTCTGCATCCCATTCTTATCACTAAATCCCAGAAATTAATAGTCGAGACCACGTCGCACGTGTCCCAGACGAGACGACGCCGCACGTGTCCCCTTGACAGGTGAGTAGTATACATCCAACTAGTGTCTATCCTTACCAATTATCCTAAATTAATTTCTTAATTCACCAACTTACCCGATTCTAATTGCTTCATTACCACGACTTCTATTTTCTAAGTTAATTAAACTGTGCTCCTTTCACCCTTCAGCAAGTTACTTAACTAAATTAACTTCATTCACTAACTAGGTTCTAAGTGAATTCAACCTAGTTGAATCCCAACAAGTCTCATCTTGATTTAGTTAGGGTTCAACCTAGCCTCCAATCATGCTAAGAGTTAACCCACACATGCACCAAATTAGAGCACTCTATGTGCACCACATTTCACAAGTACGCATATAAGCATGCATTGGTTATATACATACCAATGCATAAACGTATTTCATCTAACACCGCATTCCACGCTTATAAAAAATTGTTTCCATACTAGGATATTGCACACATGTGTATGTACTACTTCACATCCACCTAATGGTAAATACCTTAGTGTAATCAACCTATTTCACATACACACATACAACAATTGCATGAACATCTTTCATACATATTTCTCAACTACTTTTTCATATTATGTTTAGGCAAGCACAAGTGTGAACTTGTATTCATGGAACAACCAAATACCCATTTACTTAATTTCAAAATTGTGTAATTATCTACACAAACATATCTTTTCTATCCTTTCTACTTTGTTCCTTTTTCGTTTTCTTTGTTTCCTTAATCCGGCCATGTCAACCATACACCCAAGCATGCATACATAACCATTTGTATTTAATGTATTATCAATTACTACAATAACCACTAGCACTTTAATACTTTTTAATCACTACTATTAATGATTACAACCGATAACAATTCAAGCTATCAATTTAATTCATCAAGCAATCTATACCATCTACCAAAATAATCTATTATCAATAATTTTCCTTTTGCTACAAATAAATTACTACACAATCATGTCAATAAACTACTACACAATTATTTAAATATAGATAACAAACAAATAACAAACAAAATAATAATAATAATAATAACGCATGTGGTATGAAGAATACCCACTTTGATTGTTTGCAAGCTTGAAGTTGTTACTTCTCCTCTTGCACCTTTAGTCTTCTTGACTTCTTGCTCCAATCCAAAAATAGTAGTAGAGTGGTATAGAGTAGTAGTAGGAGTTGTAAGTAGTAGTGAAGTAGTTGTAGCTAAGTAGTAGGAATAGTAGTAGTAGAAGTGGTAGTAGTAATAATAGTAGTAGTTGAAGAAGTAGTGGGTAGTAGTAGTTGTTGAAGAAGTAGTAAAGTAGTAGAAAATATATAGAAAAGAGAGAGGGAAAGAAAAACTGCTGCTGCTGTGCTGTCGGCAGTAAAAAGAGAAAAGGGAGAAGGAGAGAAGTGTAGTAAGTAGTAGTATTAGTAGTGAGTAGTAGTAGTATTGATTGGAGTAGTAGGGGTTAATATATAGAAAAAGAGAGAAGAAAAAGAAAGTTGCTAGCTGTCTGCAGAAAGAAATAAAAAGAAAGAAGGAGAGGTGTGTGGAAGGGTGTAGAATAGCTTAGGTGTCCCTTACTTTTGCACATAACCCCTTAGTCTTTATGAAATTGCACTTAAGCCCTAAATACTATTGGATTGGGCTTAAAAAAGAAAGTGTTGGGCTTTTTGAAAGAAAACAAGTTGGCCTTTTAAAAGAAAACATATTAGGTTTTTAAAATAAACTAACATAAAATAATAGTGTAGTGTATGAAAAAATAATAATGTCAATGCATATATATATATATATATATATATATATATATATATATATATATATATATATATATATATACTAGGTTTGCCCGTTGACACGTGCCTACGGCACGTCCTCGGAACGGTGCACCTTGATCATATAAAATAATTTTGGATATCCAGTAAATTAATTGAAGAAGCAAACATAGAGCAAAAAACATATTATATGATTTTTTTGATTTTTTTGAATTATTTTTAAAGTTTTTAAATTTTTAAATTTTTAAATTTTTTAATATTTTAAAATTCTTAAAATTTTTATTTTCTTAATTTTTTGAAAAGAAGAGGGAGGGAGAATAAGAGAGGAAAAAAAATAATATATATATATATATATATATATATATATATATATAAGTTGTTTTGGGTGGGAGATTTGAATTTGAGTTTTGGGGGAACTTTTGGGGGGAAAATATGTTTTGTAAGGTTAGATCCGGGCCTTTGATTTTTGGGGGGATTGAAGGAGAGCCACTTGATAGCTTTCTTTGTGTTTTTTTATATAGATAACAATGTATATGTATATTTATTGCAAGAAAATTAGGGGTATTACATTAGTGACCCTGTGAAATGATCTTTTTGAATCTTTAATCAACCCAACTTACCTTTTATGAATCAACAATCCAACTTACCTTTTCATGAAATAATTTTTAATGCAGTTAAGTTGGCTTTGAATGGGTTGGATATGTAGCTGTATTTGTTGTTATATCAGCTAGTAAGAATTGTCCTCCGATTTAATGTAATCAACTTTTTAGTCAAGGGAAGATAACACATGCTTTGCACAATAAATTATTGTATAGTTATAATAGTAATATTTATTATGTTTGATAAAGCACGTGAATTTTATAGATATTGTATGTAGGACTGTTGCTATTGTTTAAGTTGGTTTTTGCTCTTTCTGAAATTGACGAATGATGAGATTTGTAGGTAGGTTGAACTTTTAAGTAGAATTTCAGCCTAAATGCTAGTTTGTTTTATATAGGTTATATCAGGGTGGTTTAGAGCATCCACAGTCGTTTGCTAAATATGCATAATGTGCATATTTCCGCTCAAAAAGCGCTGCAGTCGTTAGTTATTTATGCATTTTTTGCATTTTTTGCGACAGTAGATTGCTATATATGAAAGTGGATTTGAGAGAAATGCATATTCTGCAGGACGCAACTTCACTTTGCGTCCGACAAAAAAAAATTATTTTTTATTCCTCCGACGCAACTTCACTTTCCGTCCCTAATTTTTTTTTAATAAACCGTAATAAAAAAACTCAAAAAAAGTAAATAAAGCAAATAAAAAAAATACAAAACATGTCGGACACAACATGAAGTTGCGTCCCACCATTTTTTGTGATTTTTTTTTTCTCTTCCGACGCAAAGTGAAGGTGCGTCTGACCATTTTTTTTGTTTTTTTTTTCTTCTTCCGATGCAAAGTGAAGTTCCGTCTATCAATTAAAAAATAATTAAATTCCTCCGATGCAACTTCAAATTTCGTTTGATATGAGATTTTTATTATTTTAAATTAAATTGCTATAAAATACCATTCGACGACTGCAGCAAAGAGGCAAAATACTATATGCATTTATGCATTTTTTAACAATCACGACTTTGGATGCTCTTAGTCAGGCTTCTCCTGGCTAATATCTTGTTTGTGTGATGCTAAATTAGATTAAATATGTTGGCTCTTGTAATCAGGTTTGGTGGAATTAGATTAAATATGTTGGCTCTTGTAATCAGCTATGGTGGAATTTTCTCAAAGATCAAATCTTAGTAAAAGTTAAATTTTGGGGGTGGGCTTTAGTAAATCAATCTGACCGACTAAAAGACAAACGGTACTTTCATTTGGATATGGTGCCATTGCATTGTAGCTTCATCTACTTCAGAAATCTGGGTTGCGAACTCAAGTTTCACGCCTCAGTCTTAGAGGAAAAGAAGAAAACATATGAAATAAGATGGAAAAGGAGAAAATATATGAAACAGAAACCTATGAAAGGATTTTTTTTGCATTTAAAATGTTTCGCTTCTCTATGGACAAAAGAGCAACTTGATTATTCCTCAGTGAGCTTGGAAGAGTTGATATTTGAGTTTTTTTTTGTTTCTTCCCCATATCTGTTAGAATATTCTAATTTGGTTGCTCTGAGTTGTGTTAACCAGAAAGCTAGCCTGAACCTAACATCTAGCCACCATGAAACATAGTGCAGACCTAGCCCAACCCAATATGGATGCACCAAAATAAGTGATTTCATAATTGCTGCACTTGGACTCTATTGCCGGGTCAATTGTCAAAATGTTTTTTATATATGGTAGTATGAGGTGTAAAAGGCTATAAGAGAAATTCCTTTGGCCAATTTGAAAACATGGCTGACCCTGCATTTATGTTATTAGGTGTAACTTGCATAATGTCGCCAACCTCCTTGTCATAATGCAATTCCCTCAGTATTGACCCTGTACTTGTGTGTTCAGTGACTTCAGTCAGGCATCACATATGCAAATCAGTTTATTCATGAAATTATCTTTTGTGAAATATACTCGGAATAGGTTACTTTATATTTGATATAGCTTATAAACTAGTACACAATAATCAATCATTGGAACTAGTATATATATATATATCTATATAATAAAACACAAAGAAAGCTATCAAGTGGCTCTCATTCAATAGGGTTGAAATCAATGGTCCAGATCTAACATCACAAAACATATTTCCCGCCCAAAAGTTCCCCAAAACTCAAATTCAAACCCCCCCAAAACAACTCCTTTATTTATTTATTTATTTATTTATTTCTCCCTCTCATTCTCTTTCTATTTACTCATAAATTTATATTTTCAGATTTCATGTTTGTAAATTTTCAGATTTTGTATGCATTTTTTATTGCTCATGTTACATTGAAAATAACAAATATCTCATCAACAGTTAAATTTCATCATTTTCCATACTCAAAAATTCTAAGAAGTTGGATTTTAGTCATTTTACACCCCCTTTTATAATTGTTTTTCAACATATATTAATGGAAACATGGACTTTTATTTACAACTAATTATTGTTTTACTATTCAAACTTGAGCTACATAATTGTTGTTTTACTGTTTACAAGACTTTCATATGATGTATCGTTCCGAAGACGTGCCGTAGGCACGTGCCCACGGGCAAATCTAGTATATATATAATCACCTTTCGTTGTGCACTAGCCATGGTGTTCACTCCGTGTGCACTCTGCCTTCGGGCCTTCGTATCGATGATCCGAACCATTCACATTGATCTACACATCCAAATTAGTCTAAATAGGTAAAATCAAGTTATTTGAAATTCATTTGCCCATGCTTCATGTCATTATAAAACATGAACGATATTCGGCCATACAGTTTTTTAACACTTCATTACATGGGCAAATGAATTTCAAATGATTGATTTTACATATTTATCTAATTTAAATGTGTAGATCAATGTGAATGATTCGGATCGTCGATACGAAGGTCCAAAGGCCGAGTGCACATGGAGTGCACACCATTGCTAGTGCACAACGGAAGGGGACTCTCTCTCTCTCTCTCTCTCTATATATATATATATATCAGTTTTATTGTTTTTGCAGTATTCAGTTTTTGATACTTAAATAGTAAATGATAAAGATTTATTAGATTTGTAATGTTCTGTTACAGTACATACAAGCATTAACCACTTGTCATTTAACTACATCACAGTCCATCTTGTTGTATATTATATTACTGCCATCCATTCCAGGACTTTGCTGTTGCTATATCATTCATTGCTGATAATCTTACAGAGCCCAATTTGATTGGTGTTAGGTGATTGGTGAATGTCATTCAAGTAAGGTTGCAGAAAATGTTGCTGCTAAGTATAGGAGAATAGGTGAAAGTAATGATGGGCAACTGTTTGTGGAGTTCTGTCTACACACAATTTTGTATCAGCCAGTCGAGTATGACATCCTGTTTGACACAGCAAGTTTTAGAATTTGTTCCGTGTCTGTTCTTCTAGTATATTAATATCACATTGTCTTTAGTGCGAAATTTTTATCAGGACTTTCAGTTGTTCAGTCAAATCGTGTTACTGGGAAACTTCCGTTGAAAGGTGACACACTTTTGACTAGAAAGGTAAGTTGTTAATTTTTGTTCAATGCTTGTGTTTGTCATTGTTCACAATTATGATAAACTCGTTGCTTTGTTAAGAGTACGTTGGCCTTTGTTTTCTCAAAATTTGATTTGTCTTTGACAGCAAGGGATTTTGAATGTTATAGAAGCAATGCAGCTGCCTTCTGAGCGTGTCTATTCTCTGTATCTAGCTGCTGCCTCGGACAGGTTTATTTCTAGTAGATTACCTGATTTAACAAGATAGCATCACCTTCACTTACTGTTCTTCATTTTTCTAATTGTTATATTATCTTATATATGTATTTTTATGTCGACTGATTCAGCCAGGACCCGGTCATTAAGAGAGGAGAGGAGCTGTTAAAGAAGAAGGCTGCTGTCGCTAACTTAGATGACTCTGATCTGATAAAGAGACTTTTTGTGCTGTTTAATGGTATGTGGTTTATCTTTATGGACAATTAGTAGCTCATCCTAGGCTTTATACTTATAACTTCTCATCATTAATTTATACCCTGCTCTACTGGAAGCTAGCATGTGAGTTGACAATGCAGCTTGTCCTATGTTTACTGTGAGAGCTGCTACATTGTGGAGTTTGTTAAGCTATTTGATTACAGTTTTGCTTAATGTGTGCTGCATTAAAATCAGTTTTTATAGCCAAAAGTTAAATTTCCATGTGACATGACTGTTTCATTATCTAAAATGTACTTCCCGGAAAAGCAAAAGGTCTGTATGATAATATTTAGATACTAGTCACTCTAGGTGATTGGAAGGTTTATAAAACAACATTTTAGCCGTCTTAATTAGCCAGTTCACTGAATTTAGTGGAATTTATTCTCTTTATATAAGTTGTTCTCTAATACTCATTCTAATTATTTCATATGCTAATCCCAGTTGGATATTGTTGAACAGTCTGAACTACATTAGATTATTGCTATAAGGTGTGAGCTACATAAGTTGGTTTCTAAGTAAGAGGAGCTCATGAATCTCCACTTTTGTCCGTTTCCAGAGCTCATCTCTAAAAATGAAGTGTCTGGAACTGTTTTGGAAGCATGGTTAACCAAGTTTGATAAATTGAGATATGATGTGCAAATATTTGGCATCCTTGACTAAGGATGGGTACAGTGAAGATTAAAGAATTATCTGAATCAAGATTCGCTTTACTGGGAAATATCATTTTTTTTTGTTTATTACTTGTAAAACAAGTCAACTCATGCATGGCTATTGGCTACTACCAGTTCACTGTCACATATTCTTCCAAGCTCACATCGTTCTGGTATAAATTTGGCTTATGTTCTTCGTACGCAAGGGAGTGTATTGTGAGTGCTTAAACTGGGGACCCGTTTTTATAGTAGTATGTATTGTGAGAGTTTAAACTGGGGACCCATTTTTATAGTAGTATAGAGAATGAACTTTTATCATATTTTTGAATTTCTTTAAAGTCTCTTTACTCTTAAGCATTTCTCGAATTTGGCGTTAACACATAACCAGGAAGTCTTGTTTTCTTTCCCTTTCTGTGAGTAGACATCTATCTGGTAGCTGTGGCATGCGTCCATGTGACCGTGTAGTGCCCCGAGTTCCGAATACCGGAAACTCGTGACACATGCCCAAAATCTTACTTCAAATGAGTCCACAACACAGAATAATCATAGGAAATTAAAACTTTTATTACATTCTCATAATGTGCAATGTAGTCTTACAATATATTTACATCACGAATTATACCAATAAAATACATTGTATAAAATCTTTATCCTGTGCTTGGATGCTCCACACAGCTCGAGTCTTCTGCTCCCACGATCAATAATCCTGTAATTAACAAACTGTGGGCACGTACGTTGAATGCAACTGACGCAATGCTGATGAAACCAAAGATCCCAAAACCTCAACAACTAATATTTGATGCAAAAGAAAAATATGAAGTCAAACCATAGGTGTCGGTGTATACCATTAGAGTTGGTATCGGGTCCTATCGGGGGTCCTCCACTATGCGGACCCGGTACCTCACGGGTCCAAAATTTGGACCCGGAACCGGACTTGCAAGAACCGGGTCCGAGTCCGGGTTCGGGTCTTAGTTAAAAAATCTACCCGTCGGATCCGGTAGTGGAGAATAAATATTTGCACTTAAGTATTTTTGCACCCGATACCCTACGGTTTCAACAATTTTTGCACTTAAGAACATGAATAAATATTATATATACACATCTATCTTCAATAATTACTTTTATATGTATATCCCTATAACCCTATTATTCAAATCTATATTTTTTGGGTCGGTTCTATTTTGAGCGGATCCAGATCCGGTCCCGAAAGTGCACCGGGTCTTATTTTAGGACCCATACCCGGACCCGTATAGATCGGGTCGGTTTCGGTCCAATGTCGGGTCCGGGTCGGGTTCGAGTATCGAGTAAATGTGACGGTGCTATATGCCATGACTTAGATTCTAATGCACAAACTCAAAATGCACATGATGCTCCTACTCTAATGCAAATTTGATTTGGAAACGTATGTATCCCATACTACATACTCCCCAAATCGAGTTCATGTTCTCCAGATGATAAGGTTCGATCCTACGCCATGCATCATACTCTTGTACTTTTTTCTGTTTCTGACATTTATCTAGTGATTAATGAGGTTGCAGTCGTTCGGTTTAATTCTGCCTCTGCAGTCGGAAATGGTCATATTATCATGCCATTATGCTGGAACCTGTGGGCCGTTTTTCGCCTCCGAACAATGCCGGTCCCTGCGGCCGTTTTCACTCCCCGATCTTAAAATAGTTTGCTCCGCTCGGTCCATGTGGTCCTTTTCCGCCCCCGGACAATGCCTGTCCTTGCGGACCGTTTCCACCTCCGGACCTCACCAAAAGTTGTTACGGACATAAAGGTGCCTCTGCAGGACTTTCCCACCCCACTGAGAGTCTTAGAGTCTTCCTCTTGCTCTCTGTCCGCATTAAACAACATAGAACTTTATATGGATGCTTGGGGATCCATCCCTTAGCTCTGTCCATTCGTTCTTACACTAGATCCCATAAATTAACAGTCGAGACAATGCCGCACGTGTCCCAGATGAGACGCCACTGCACGTATCCCCATGATAGGTAAGTACACGCCCAACTAGTGCCTGCTCAGACAATGGTCACACGACTTAGAACTAGCATACCCCAACGGTTTTATCTTCCCCGACAATAAATCTGGCCAATTAATCCATCCTCACATTTCCAAGAGTAAGGCAACTAAACTAAACTAAACTCTCAGATTACTAATCAACTAGACCCAACTATGGCCCAACTTGGCCTCCAATTCATATCCACGGTTGGCCCAAACTCGACCCAAATCTGGGCTAAATACACAACCGAATAAATATTTCGGAACGACAAACCCCATATGACAAGACTGTCGTTAATGAATTATTCTTGAACCAGTTCCAATGATTATTCAAACCCAAACAACACGAACTTGCACACACAATCTACAACACCATTTATCACATATTTGCACTTGTACAAACATATACAAACATGACATGAACACCTCATAGGGAATCATATTTATGTGAATTCCCTACACTACGTTCTCTCTCACATGGTCATGTACTAACTCATTAATGTTGTAACTCACCTATCTATGTTCTAACTTATATTCACATAATGTTAAAGAGTTAATAAACAACACTTCTAAGTCTATTAAGAGGCTCTAAAGTGATGATAACTTGCATGCTAAAAAAACAGCAAATTCAAAACAAAAAATGCAGTTCTTGCAACTTCTAAAAATCATTAATAGTCACCTACTTCTTGGAATTTCGATATCTTAGTTTCTAAAGAAAGGTCAGTGAGTGAGTCTACTATAATTTCTTAGTTGGAATTTTCTCAAAATACTTCATTTAAGAGACCAAAATGATCAAGAACTGAATTGTGTACAAATTTCCAAAAACTAATAAACTGCTAACCAGTCATGAGTTCAAAATTAATTTAAAATACTAAACAATGTCCAAAATTCATAAAATTTGATAAGCATGTTCTAGATACATACAAGTATCACATATAAAAATTTCATCTTGAAATACCATATAGCTAGAGAGATGATTTTTTGAAATAGAAGTAGTAAACAGAGTAAATCGTAGCTCATACCAACAATGGTTTCAGATTTTATTAGAATAGCAAATATTATCCAAAAATTGTGTAATTTGGTAGAGGTGTTCTAGACATGTATGAGATGTTGCTGTAAAAATTTCAACTCTTAATTCCTTTTATTCAAGGAGTTATGATTCTTCATACATACTTACAATTTCATGCAATCCAATCATGAAAAGAGTTTACACTACTTTTCTATCTAATAAACCATGAGGATTTGGAGAACACCCACCTTGTAATTGAAGAGTACAACACCTTACTTGCTTGTCCTTCTCCTCCTAGCTTGATTTTGCTCCAAATAGTCAAATAAAGTGGTGTGGAGTGAAGTAGAATTGAAGAGTAGTATGGAGTGAAGTAATATGGAATCAAGGAGTGAAGTAGGAAAAATGAATTAGGGTTTCTTCACACAGTCATATATATAGAGAGAGAGAGGGGGGGGGGGGTTGGCTGGCCAAAGGGTCAGGTTGGGGTTAGGTTGAGTGTGGAGGGGTGGGGGTTGGCTGGCCAAGGGGTCAGGTTGGGTTTAGGTTGAGTGTGGAGGGGTGTGGAGAATTCTAGGGTTTTCTTTAGTCAAAAATTGTAGGCTCATATGTATATGTATAGTATGAATTCAATATGCATAGGTTAGGGTTAAACAAGTCCATGTCATGCAAGTTCAATTACAACTTACGTGTATATGACAATATACACACAAGAATGTGCACAATTCACGTGCAACAACATTCATTTACCAAATATTGTTGTACAAAATGATACAACAGTATGCATATATTGCAACAATATTCATCTATAAAATATTGTTGTACAATATAATTATTAATTTTTTTGGGGGTACTACATCGTATGTTCATTGTTACATGCCATTGCACGGTGTATAATTGGTTTTACGATCTGCTCTCTCTGAAGTGAATTTAGGATTTAAGCATAGAGGAAAATGAAATTATTGCCCTTTCAGTATCTTAAAACTCACTGGGGATAAAAATAAAATGGGTCCAAATTTTGTTTAGGTGAAATGCGCTGACAATGTCTTCATTGGATATTAATTCAAGGTCTTGATGTTCCTTCCCTCATGAGTTTTAATGTGTGACCCTGACCTGTTGAGCTTTAACATTTAAACAGTTAATTTATATAGTTGAAGAGCTTGCTATCTCGGGGGAGCTCATAATTCTGTGCCGTTTGATCCCGGCATTTAAGGTGGGCAATGTTTCGCATTGGTAATCCATGAAATTTTTCCTCACCTGCCAGAAGCAGTACCATAACACTCAAAATAGAATCTATAGCATCTACCATGCTTATCTATATATATATATAGAGAGAGATAGAGAGATAGAGAGAGAGAGAGAGAGAGAGAGAGTACATAGTTTCCATTAACTCCATAAAGTAGTAGTCAATACTTTTCTTGCCATACATTCACCTAGGCCCACCATGTATTCTAATCGCTACCTACTTTCCACCTTTTGAAAATTTGACAGGCTGCTTTCTCAAAGCAATTAAAGCAAGTCCAACATATATATATATATATATATATATATATATATATATATATATATATTACATGAAAATCTTCAAGAGAGCACGGAGCCCCCGATGAGATGGGAGAGCCCAAGGCTCTCCTTCATCATGGAGACATCCTATGACAGATCCGAACCTTTCATTTTGTTAGAAATGCTTAAACTAGTCTAAGAATGCAGAATCAAGCCTTTTGAAATCTTTTTGCCCTTGCAACTAAAATTGTTCGTAATTGTACGGCTGCAATATATTTATTTTTTATAATGATATGATGCAAGGGCAAATGAAGTTCAAATGACTTGATCTCACATGATTAGACTGTTAAGTATTTAAAACAAGATGAACGGTGCGGATCATTCATTGGATGGCCCACCATGGCAATCTCTCCCACCTTAGGGAGAGCTCCGACATCTCTTGAAGACCTCCCATATGTGTGTGTGTTATTTTAAAGTTTCATTACTCTAGAAGAGATAAGGATGACATTTGGTAGTTCATGAATTTTAGTGAACTTACATTGAGCACCAACGTAGAATGTTTGGTTATTCTTGAATGTGACACAAAGATTTGCAGACTTTTATCAGTTTTTTAATCTTGTATTTTCTATGTTTGTTTTAATTGTTTATTACTTGCAGGAACTGTTGGAGTTGGAAACATTGCTGAGGAATCCAGGATTGCTCCGGCAAGTCATGCACTGCGAGTTCGGCTCATGTCTGTTTTCTGCCGTTCAATAGCTGCAGCCAATTCTTTTCCATCCACATTGCAGTGCATATTTGGCTGCATTTATGGTAAGATGATTTTTTGTCCCTTTTATATGCTTTACTTACTGATATAAATGTCATAACATCAAGCCCTATCTCTATACGCTGCTAATTGTATTAGTAAAGAAATTAGTTGGCTGCTAAATAGTTGAGTTTATAGGATAATCTAGGATTCACGTGTAATTTCTATTTCATTGCTTGTTATAATCAGGCTGCTGAAATGCATTGCAAATAATTCGGTATTTCATGAGTGCAGGATGAACATTTAAGTAGATGTACTTTGCTTCTGGTGCGGTGCTAAACGGTGCTAAAAAAGATACCATCTTTAAAGCTAGGAGATATTTTCACCAAAAGCTCAACTACTGTAGTCAATCAGTTATTGGCTCATTTTGTGTCAACCTGGGCATGATTAATTTGTATTTTCCATTTTGAGGGGGAATGTTAGAATATAGTACGTAACTATGTATCCTTCCTATTTAAAGTCCTATATTGATGAAGGAGTTTACAATGAACCTCTGTAATCTGTACGTATGAATCCACCATGCTCTCAGTAATGCAGTGAAAATCTTTCTCTTGTCATCTCTGATTTTCAAAACCTTTTGTCTTATCTTATAAAAGAGAAGAAATACTAGGATTTTCTTTTAAAATGGACGTTAGCTAATCAGTAAGGATTTGTTTAGGTATCAATTATGGTTATCTAGAAAATTCTATGAGGCTCTCCAATGTAGGGGTTATTACTGAAAACTGAAAAATGATAGACAGAAATGAATCTCTTTTGAAGTATTATTTTTCATGAGGATAGCTTGTGTTTTATAGCTTGATAAACTTTTCTATGGGTTCTTTCTACTCCCATGGTGCGTAAAACCTTTTCAGCCTCCACTGTTCCCATTCACTCCTAGTCCTAGACTAGTTATATTAGTACCAAGGAAAGTTACTGACTGCACAAATTTTTGTTGATGTATTATATTATCTTAGATACATTTTAGGTTAATTATGGATATTGAATAGAAAGGACTGTAATGTGGAACTTGCCTAAATTTACAACTCGAACGGTTTCCTCCCAGCTCCAAAACCATTCAAAGGTTGCTGAGAGAGTCCTTAGATGATCTACAGTTGACCTCGTTCTTCCTTCCTTCCCTAGCTGCCCCCCAGGAACCACTCACTTCAATCACTCAGGAAAGCTCTCCTTATTCTTGAGAAATGGAAAGAAGGGTCTCAGGGGGCAAGTTGCAACCGGTTTTAATAATTGAAGAGACAAAGGTTAATATGTGTTTTTTATTGATATTCCATTTAGCAGTTTAAATCACAACTATGTAGTTTCATATGTTTTCTTTTCGTCGTGCGTAATTTTAATTGGTTTCCTGTTTATGTTAATACTGGCCATTCCGCAGATCAGATACATGTTTGGTGATTAAATAGTTTAACCTTTTTTTTGTCATGCCTCTAAACTTTTGCTCATGTTAGGTGGTGGAACCACTTCAAGGCTGAAGCAGTTGGGGATGGAGTTCACAGTGTGGGTGTTTAAACATGTATGGATTTGTGCTTTGCATTTAAATGTGGTTTCCAATTTTTGTCTTTGATTGTTGTTATTATATGCTAGAATATAGATATAAATCCCTCAACCCTCACCACAATTTTGGAGTTTTGGTGTGTGGTAAGGACTTACAATATGGTATTGGGCCAACCAGATTCAATTCCCACTTGGCGCATATTTTCATTGGATTATAAAAACTTAATGCTGTTGCACTAAGACCTGATCGTCCCACATACTGAGCGCTCAACTTGCGAGGGCTTGATATAATATAAATATAAGTCCAGAAGGCTTCGCCACAACTTCAGTGCTTTGGTGTGGTTACAGGACTTTTCGTTTCTTACAAAACCAATTATAAAGCCTTTATACCAAATACTTTGGGCTAAATGTTTATTGTATCTTTTGGATGATACGGGTTTATGTTAATGAATTGTACATTTGGCTTGCAAAAGTTGATCTTTATGACACTTCTAGTAGGGATTTGATTGGGGAACTACTTACCTATCTGCTTAGATGAGCATTGATCAGTTGGTTTCTCTTTTACTGTAAAACTTGTTTACATTATTTAAAAGGTGCTAGGCTAGACAACCTAATTATTATCATATGCAGTCACTGAATTGCTTGGGTCCAATTATTTAGGCTCTTTAATGACTTGTAGTGGTTAACTGGAGGAGTTGGGGAAGAAGGAAGAAAGTAGTGGGCACACAGAGGGAGACAATGTAATCTTTTAATTATATCATAGTAGACTTTTAATTATATCACAGTAGTCAGCCCAGGATGTTATGTTTCGTGGCTTTATTTGCCTTGAAATCATGCATATGACTGATGTTGTGAAATGAGGAACCATTGTGGTTTTGATCTGCATACAACATACACATTATTTTTTGATTTTATCATCTCCTTCCCTTCTCATGCTCATCCTAATCAACACTTTCTGCTTATTGTGTTTAGCATTATTATATTTTAGTTGTACTATCATTATTCTCCACATACCTTTTAACTAAACTTCTTAGTTCTTATTTGTTCATTAAGCGGTTGTTTTATTACATTTTCTGCAATAGTTTGTGTGAAAGTCCTTGCCACTAAGGTAAAACTTCGAAGTTGTGGAAGGATTGAGGGAAATTGCAATTATATTCTAACACACCCCTCAGGTCGAGAGCCTTTTTTTATGGGCCAAAGAAACGAGATAAATGCCCAACAAATTGTGGGCCGAGACCTGGACAATACGCAGCGGTATTTTTTATTTAAAGTCCACATTTAAATTGCGTAGCCGGTGGGATTCGAACCTTGCTCTCATACCATATGAAAATCCCTGCCACTAAGATAAGACTTCGAAGTTGTAGAAGGGTTGAGGGAAATTACAATTGTATTCAAACAATTTCCATCTGAAAGAAAATGGAAATTGGAATGACTCAATATACTATTGAATTAACCGAGCAAATAGGCTTTTAGTGTGTGCACACAAACTGCGTACCCCTAAAAAGACGAAAACATCCTCAACTAATACTCCTAACATACACTAATATTATTAGAAGGTTTATTTACTTCTATATTGTTGTGCAAGTTTGTGAGAAGAGGAAAGAGAAAGAAAGGGTGAGACTGAGGTTGCTATTTATTTCTATGTTTATTAGTGTATGTGAATGAGATTATATTTATTGCTATAATTATTACTTTATATTGTTGGGGGTTTATTTAATTCTATATTTGTTAGCATAGTTTTTTTGGATTTTTGTAATTTTGAATTGTTAAATATCATGATAGGGTATTATGAATTAAAAGTGCTTATTGTTTTTTGGGCTCATAAAATATTATAAATTAAATGTATTTATTGTTTTTATTCTTTTTTCTTATAAGAGCACAAAAAAGGAGACGTGCATAATTGCCCATGGGGGTACACTAGTTATGAAGTTGAATACTTAACAGATCTTTTGTGATTTCCACGCTTAAAAACTTAAGGACCTTATGAAAATTGTCTTAAAATTACAATTAGCATTTTCTAATTTTTTCGATTAGATGTTGGTGTTGTTTTTATTGAACATGCCATTTTCTTCATTTTGTGTATCGCTAAGTGACGTTAAACTAGTCATTAGGTTAATTATTAGTGGGCAACTCCCTTTTTCCAGATAAGTTTCTAAATATTTGGGCCATGGATGCAGGCGGTAATTGATCAATTGAAGCTTATGGGCCCTGTTATCTTAAGTGCAATACTTAAAGATCTTGATGGTTCCTCAAGACAAGCAGGTACAAACGGGTTCGTCCTGCTATATATTGTTTCTTATACTTTTTCCCAAAAAAGTGCATCCAATAGTAGTTTAATACCTTTTTAAAATTTCTACCCGAAAAAGTGCAACCATATACTTTTTCAAATTTCTTCTTCTGTCTAATACTTTTCAAAAAATTTCTCAGAAAAGTGCATCCATTTGAGTGATGGTAATAGTATAATACTTTTTCAAATTTCTGTCCAAAGTCACCGTTTGAGGGTTGGTAATAGAAGCTTATATTTATGCTTTTCTTGTTTCAGAACCTTCTGCTAGAGATGCCAAAACATTTACGTTCCAAGCAATTGGGCTTCTTGCATCTCGCATGCCTCATCTTTTCAGGCATGAATTCAAGCTCACTTAGCTAGGGGGTTTTCCGGATTTGTCCCTAAATAGATCTGATCAATATGTACATTTTAATTCCTTTTTGCCAGAGAGAAGATTGACATGGCTGTTCGGCTCTTTACGGCTTTGAAATCGGAAGACCAGTCTCTTCGCCTCACCATTCAGGAAGCTGTCAATTCACTTGTGGTGGCTTACAAGGTAGCTTACTGGCTAAGAATGTTTTATACTTTGTGTGCTTAATATTTGGAGGATGAGTCATGTAACTGCTAATATTAAACGTTATTTGCAGTATTTTTCCTAATCGCTTGTGTGCAATGAGGATGAGTCATGTAATTGCTAATATTAAACGTTATTTACAGTGTTTTTCCTAATAGCTTGTGTGCAATAAGTTGTGGTTTGTATTGCATTTACCTTAATTTGCACAAGTAAAGAGATAGATTCGAAAAAAATGTAAAGAGATAGATTCTCTGAAATCTTGGTTACACCTTAAGCTGATTATAGTTTTCAATATTCTTCATGCAGTTTATCCTAATATTTTTTTAATCTTGAAAAGAGATAAATTTCTTGCTACAGATGATAGCTTTAGTACAAAGTTGGAGTTTACAGTATATGTTAGATGTATCGATACACATATGCAGATTGTTTGAGTGAATAATTTACAGTTGATATTTCATGAATATTGATTGCACTTTTGAGAAAGCCCTATGATGTAAGCTTAACCCTAAGTAGAGAATTTCCAAGAATATTAAAAGATTAAGTTTACCAACATGTAATGCCAAGTAAGTTAGAAATTAAAACTACTAATTGGTTTGATGGATTTTCAAGAATTGAAATAAGTTTAACAAGCCCAATTAAAGATTCAGTCATAACAATCAATAATTATACCTAAGCATTCTTAGTAAGTAAAATTTTCAATAAAGATTCGTACACTAATTGGCAAGTGGAAGCACATACTCAATATTCGTGGACGACAGTAAATTCAAATAATGTTCTAGATATGATAGGCAGTAACACAAATAATGGAGAATGGAAAAAAATTACCGGGGTGAACGTGTTGCCACGGATGAAGGGAGAAGATGCCACTAGTCGACGTCAATAGCGTTGCACTCTTCCATAGATCATCTTCTTCATGTCAGAATTAGGGTTTCGGATTGAATTTGATTTGGGGATTAGGGTTCAGATTTGAGTTGGATTTGGGGATTAGGGTTTAGGATTTGAAGTGAATTTAGGGATTTGGGTTTTGGATCTGAATTGGAGTTCGGGATTTGGAGTAGAGGAAGGTGTCGAGGGTTAATGGAGGTTGATCGGGAGGTGAAGGGAGGCAGCAAAGGGGGTCGGAGGAGTTTAGGGGAATCTAGTGGAGTGTCGGGTGGATGAGAAGGGGGTTAGGGTGTTCGGGTGGAGAGAGGGAGATGGAGGTGGCTGCTTGCAGTGGAGGGTACACCGGTGGCACCGGCGACAACGGTGGCGGTAGGAGATGACGACGGTGAAAGGGATGACGACGGTGGGGGTTTCGGGTCGACCGGAAGAGGTAGGGGCTGTGGGGGTTCGGGAGAAAGAGAAAGAGGAAGGAAAGAGAAGGTGATTGGCGGCTGGAGGAGAGATTAGGGTTTAGAATTTGGATAAAAGGATTTGGGTGTAGTGTAGTGTCTCGAGTTCCACACAGTGGGAGCTCGTGGCACTTACCCAGGATCTTTACTTCAATGAGTACACAACACAGAGAAATTACAGGAAATTAGAGACTTACATTGCACAAGAAAACTATATCCTGCACTTGGTTGCTTTCCGTAGCTCGAGTCCCCTGCTCCACGATCAGCGATCCTGCATTAGCAAACTGTGGGCACGTCAGTTGAATACAACTGACGCAACGCGGATGAAAACCACAATCTCCAAAATCCTCAACAATCAATATTTGATGTAGAAGAAAAATGTGGAAGTCAAACCACAAGTGTCGGTGTATGTCATGATCTAGATTCTAATGCACAATTCATATGTACATCTTGCTCTTAATCTAATGCAAACTTGATTTGAAAACGTATGCATCCCATACTACATACTCCCCAAATCGAGTTTGTATTCTCCAGATCGTAGGGTTCAATTCCTCGCCATGCATCCTACTCTTGTACTCTTTCTTATTTCTGACATTCATCTAGTGACTGGTAAAATTGCAGTCGCTCGATCTAGTTCCGTAGCTGCAGTCAGCATCATTGGTTATGCCATTATGTATGTCGAGACCCTGTTGTCCTACGTCACTCTCCGGTCATACTCCGCCCGGCCTTTGTGGTCCTACGCCACTCCCGGACCTTACCCAAAAGTTGTTACGAACATAAAGGTGACCCTGCAGGTCCTACCTGCTCCACCAAGAGTCCTAGAGCCCTGCTCTGCTCCCTGTTCGCATTAAACAACATAAAATCTTAGGTGGATTTGGAGGGTCTATCCCCTAACTTTTACCATATAGTCCTTATCACTAAATCCCAAAAATTAACAGACGAGACCACGCCGCACGTGTCCCAGACGAGACCACGCCGCACGTGTCCCCTTGACAGGAGAGTACAACGCCCAACTAGTGTCTGTCCTTACCAATCATCCTAAATTAATTTCTCAATTCACCAACTCAACAAGTTTCATCTTGATTTAGTTAGGGTTCAACCTAGCCTCCAATCATTGCTAAGAGTTGACCCATACATGCACCAAACTAGTGCACTCAATATGCACCACACTTCACAACAAGTATGCATATAAGCATGCATTGATATATATATATATATACCCATGCATAACCGTATTTCATCTAACACCGCTTAATTCCTTCGTTAATCACCACTTGGTTTCTAGGTGAAAATATCAGTACTCAAGGTCTCATTGTTCACATTTACAATAAAATATCACAATAAAATATCACTAACTTGGTTCAAAGTGAATCCAACCTAGTTGAATCTCAACAAGTCTCATGTAGATTTAATTGGGTTCAACTTAGCTTCCAATCATGCTAAGAGGTTGGCCCAACGTGCACCACACTAGTGCACTCAATGTGCACAAAACATTACCATATGTAAGTATTCAAGTATGCATGCCCGCATACACAAGCATACGGTATTCCATCAATCACCGTATTCATGCCTACAATCTCTTCTATGCAACCAATAGTTCTTTACTACAATCTACTTAACTTTATCATGAGTTTCTAATTAGCTAAGCATGCAACTACAACCACTAAGCATATTACTACGAGGTCAAGTCTACATTTCTAAATTTCTAACTTCTCACTATCATGGCATTCTAGCATTCTATTCTACTAATTCACTACCATACTAACATATTAACTTACTTACTAATCATTTCAACTAAGCTTACTAACATTATTAGTACAATGCTAGTAGCTTACTATCAATGTAAATTTACTAATCAAGATACTAACTTGCTAATAAAAAGGGACTTTAAACATTCAAGCATGAAAATTTAATTAGACAGTTTACTCTACAACATCACAAAATCACATCTTTACACTTGTGCTATCATTCTTAACACAAAGAACAAATCTTTATTTATTCACTAGTATATTTATGCATATAAAATTTACATAAGTAAACACTCACTACAATTTTTAGCAAGTATTAATTATTCATTCCATATATGAAGAAAAATAATAATAATAGTAATACAAGAGGTATGAAGAATACCCACTTTGATTGCTTGCAAGCTTCAAGTTGCTACTTCTCCTCCTTGCACCTTTAGTCTTCTTGACTTCTTGCTCCAATAATAGTATAATAGTAGTAGTTGCTAAGTAGTAGAAATAGTAGTAGTAGAAGTGGTAGTAGTAATAATAGTAGTAGTTGAAGAAGTACTAGGTAGTAGTAGTTGTTGAAGAAGTAGTAAAGTAGTAGTAAATATATAGAAAAAGAAGGATGGAAAGAAAATTGCTGGTGTTGGTTGCTGTCGGCAGTAAGGAGAAAGAGAGAGAGAGGTGTAGTAGTAGTAAGGTAGTAGTGAGTAGTAGTAGTAGTAATTGGAGTTAATACACATGTGTATATAGAAAAAGGGGGAAAAGAAAAGGCTGCAGCTGCTGGCTGTTTGCAGAAAGAAAGAAAAAGAGAGGAGAGGTGTGTGGAAGGGTGTAGAAGGCTTAGGTGTCCTCCACTTTTGCACATAACCCATCATACTTTATGTAATTGCACTTAAGTCTTAAATCTTATTGGATTGGGCTTAAGAAAGAAGGTGTTGGGCTTTTTAAAAGAAAACAAGTTGGGCTTTTATAAGAAAACATATTAGGCTCTTTTAAAAAAATTAACCATACTAACATAAAAATAATAGTGTAGTGTATGAAAAAAATAATAATAATGTCAATGCATATATATATATATATATACATACATATACACATATATATATATATAACAATGTATATGTATATTTATTGCAAGAAAATTAGGGGTATTACATCCCTCCCCCCTTAGAATAGTTTCGTCCTCGGAACTATACCAGTGGAGAGGATCAGACACCCAGAAAAATATTTAACATACCCATCTCAAAACAAAACTTCATATTTAATTTAACACTTATCATCCAAGTACATACAGAGTGCATATAAAATCTTTCATACTTCTCGTCACAACCAAAACATATTATTTTAGCAGTAAAGCAAACTACATTTCCTCCTTCAATACCCGTGATGACCCACATCTTCATTCTCAGCATCCACTTTAGTTAATCCGAAAACACGTCCCTGACGGAAGGGCTTCTTCTCTTGATCATTATTTTTCTGCCCTGGACCACTATTGTTCTTTTGCAGTTGTGGGCATTTTGGTCTGACGTGCCAAACCTTTTCACAATTGAAACATGTTCGTTCACTATCCTGAACCTCATTCCTTGGGCATTGGGATTTAACGTGTCCTTGCTCTCCACAGAGGAAACACTTCACTGGCTTGACGGCTTCTGTACTAGTATCAGGCTTCTGGAACTTCTGGTTCGGGCCTTGCTCCATGAAATCTGTGGCTGGAACAGATCGTTTCCTTTCGTTCTGATTCCCGTTCTTCTCTTGCGACTGCTTGTTTTGGTTTATATCCATCTCCGTTACAGCGGCCCGTCGAACTAGCTTATCAAACCTACGAATGCATAAGGCACCATCCTTGATCTCAGTCCGGGTCGAAGGCCTGCTCGAACCTTTTAGCCTTCTTAACTTTATCCTGAACCATTTCCCGGGCATATTGAGATAACTGCGTAAACTTTGTTTCATATTCTCGTACTGTCATACTACCCTGCCTCAAATTGATGAACTCCATAGTTTTTTCTTCTTGGACGTCCAGAGGGAAGTAATGTTGTCTGAATTCTTCTAGAAAGTTCTCCCATGTAATTGGTCCATCACCCATGCTCAGCTTGACTGATTGCCACCACTGCTGCGTCTTTTTCCAAAAGAATAGTCGCCAATGTAACTTTGCTGTCTTCTGGCGTTCTAAGTACTTCAAACACAGTCTCCACCTGACGAATCCAATTATCGGCTGTTATTGGATCTGCTTGGCCTTCAAATATTGGTGGTTTCATTCTTTTAAAAGACTCCACCATCTTGACATGGTTAGTAATGGCATCGCCTACATTCCTTTCTTGGGCTCCTAGTGGTGGTGCGAAACTTCGACTGGCCTCCATAAAAGTCCCCATTATTCGATATACCCGTGCAATTTCAGCTTCGATATTAAGATTGGCGTTATTAACTCCACTGCCTTCATCTTCAGTCCTCCTGTTGTTGCCACCTCTGTTTCTTTGATAGACTCTACCTTCACCTTCGGTTCTTCCGTTACTGCCACCTTCGTTTCTTCCTGACATCCTTCAAAAATAAGAAAACATAGATAGGGGTTAGTTCTGGATACAGGGAGATCATAACCAGAGGCTGGTCGTACAACAATATGAATCATGACCACCCTACTATCCAAACTAAACTTGACTCTAACTGGGGCATCCAAGTCTAATTCCCTGTTGTGTTGGTACTACAATTTGAAGTTTAGCTCTGATACCACTTTGTAGCGTCCTGAGTTACACACACTGGGAGCTCGTGGCACTTACCCAGGATCTTTACTTCAATGAGTACACAACACAGAAAAATTACAGGAAATTAGAGACTTACATTGCACAAGAAAACTATATCCTGCACTTAGTTGCTTTCCGCAGCTCGAGTCCCCTGCTCCATGATCAGCAATCCTGCATTAGCAAACTGTGGGCACGTCAGTTGAATACAACTGACGCAACGCGGATGAAAACCACAATCTCCAAAATCCTCAACAATCAATATTTGATGTAGAAGAAAAATGTGGAAGTCAAACCACAAGTGTCGGTGTATGTCATGATCTAGATTCTAATGCACAATTCATATGCACATCTTACTCTTAATCTAATGCAAACTTGATTTGGAAACGTATGCATCCCATACTACATACTCCCCAAATCGAGTTTGTATTCTCCGGATCGTAGGGTTCAATTCCTCGCCATGCATCCTACTCTTGTACTCTTTCCTATTTCTGACATTCATCTAGTGACTGGTAAAATTGCAGTCGCTCGATCTAGTTCCGTAGCTGCAGTCAGCATCATTGGTTATGCCATTACGTATGCCGAGACCCTGTTGTCCTACGTCATTCTCCGGTCATACTCCGCCTGGCCTTTGTGGTCCTACGCCACTCCCGGACCTTACCCAAAAGTTGTTACAAACATAAAAGTGACCCTGCAGGTCCTACCTGCTCCACCAAGAGTCCTAGAGCCCTGCTCTGCTCCCTGTTCGCATTAAACAACATAAAACCTTAGGTGGATTTGGAGGGTCCATCCCCTAACTTTCACCATACAGTCCTTATCATTAAATTCCAAAAATTAACTGACGAGACCAAGCTGCACGTGTCCCAGACGAGACCACGCCGCACGTGTCCCCATGACAGGAGAGTACAATGCCCAACTTGTGTCTGTTCTTACCAATCATCCTAAATTAATTTCTCAATTCACCAACTCAACAAGTCTCATCTTGATTTAGTTAGGGTTCAACCTAGCCTCCAATCATTGCTAAGAGTTGACCCATACATGCACCAAACTAGTGCACTCAATGTGTACCACACTTCACAACAAGTATGCATATAAGCATGCATTGATATATATATATATACCCATGCATAACCGTATTTCATCTAACACCGCTTAATTCCTTCGTTAATCACCACTTGGTTTCTAGGTGAAAATATCAGTACTCAAGGTCTCATTGTTCACATTTATAATAAAATATCACAATAAAATATCACTAACTTGGTTCAAAGTGAATCCAACCTAGTTGAATCTCAACAAGTCTCATGTAGATTTAATTGGCTTCAACTTAGTTTCCAATCATGCTAAGAGGTTGGCCCAACATGCACCACACTAGTGCACTCAATGTGCACAAAACATTACCATATGTAAGTATTCAAGTATGCATGCCCGCATACACAAGCATACGGTATTCCATCAATCACCGTATTCATGCCTACAATCTCTTCTATGCAACCAATAGTTCTTTACTACAATCTACTTAACTTTATCATGAGTTTCTAATTAGCTAAGCATGCAACTACAACCACTAAGCATATTACTACGAGGTCAAGTCTACATTTCTAAATTTCTAACTTCTCACTATCATGGCATTCTAGCATTCTATTCTACTAATTCACTACCATACTAACATATTAACTTACTAACTTACTAATCATTTCAACTAAGCTTACTAACATTATTAGTACAATGCTAGTAGCTTACTATCAATGTAAATTTACTAATCAAGATACTAACTTGCTAATAAAAAGGGATTTTAAACATTCAAGCATGAAAATTTAATTAGACAATTTACTCTACAACATCACAAAATCACATCTTTACTCTTATGCTATCATTCTTAACACAAAGAACAAATCTTTATTTATTTACTAGTATATTTATGCATATAAAATTCACATAAGTAAACACTCACTACAATTTCTAGCAAGCATTAATTATTCATTCCATATATGAAGAAAAATAATAATGATAGTAATACAAGAGGTATGAAGAATACCCATTTTTGATTGCTTGCAAGCTTCAAGTTGCTACTTCTCCTCCTTGCGCCTTTAGTCTTCTTGACTTCTTGCTTCAATAATAGTATAATAGTAGTAGTAGCTAAGTAATAGAAATAGTAGTAGTAGAAGTGGTAGTAGTAATAATAGTAGTAGTTGAAGAAGTAGTAGGTAGTAGTAGTTGTTGAAGAAGTAGTAAAGTAGTAGTAAATATATAGAAAAAGAGGGATGGAAAGAAAATTGCTGGTGTTGGTTGTTGTCGGCAGTAAGGAGAAAGAGAGAGAGAGGCGTAGTAGTAGTAAGGTAGTAGTGAGTAGTAGTAGTAGTAATTGGAGTTAATACACTTGCATATATAGAAAAAGGGGGAAAAGAAAAGGCTGCAGCTGCTGGCTGTCTGCAGAAAGAAAGAAAAAGAGAGAAGGAGAGGTGTGTGGAAGGGTGTAGAAGGCTTAGGTGTCCTCCACTTTTGCACATAACCCCTCATACTTAATGTAATTGCACTTAAGCCCTAAATGTTATTGGATTGGGCTTAAGAAAGAAGGCGTTGGGCTTTTATAAGAAAACATATTAGGCTCTTTTAAAAAAAATTAACTATACTAACATAAAAATAATAGTGTAGTGTATGAAAAAAAATAATATTAATGTCAATGCATATATATATATATATATATATATATATATAACAATGTATATGTATATTTATTGCAAGAAAATTAGGGGTATTACATGTAGTTTAGGGTTTCTCACAAACCCCAATAATCTCTCAGGGTCACACACGAGCCCTATTTTATGAAGAGCAAAAACTCAATACACAATAATTTTTAATCAATCAAAGCATTATTTCTTATTAATCAAGAGGCCTATATATAGGCTCAAAACAAATCTCAATACAAATCTCCAAAATATCCTAATGCAGAAAATAAAGGGTGCAAATATCAAAACTATTGCATATGCCAAAAACAACTAAGAGTGCTGAAATGAAAAATAACTAGGCTAATAAAATAGCCATCCCAGACGATGCCTGCGCAGATAGAAACGCCGAAATCGTCTTGAACTGATGTCCTCAACACCCTATCTTTGAGAGGATGGGTATTCATTTACACTTTTAAGGAATGATAACTGATCATCTATCTTAAACTAGTTTTCATTTACATGTGACTATATGTATGTATTATGTGCTTGTATATATATACACAAATGAATATTTAGAGAGAGAAAGGGGAGGGGGGGGGGCGCTAAGTCAAGAATGTTTGGATGGGGTGGGACTAGGTTGGACGTGTACCTAAAGCGCACCTAAAAATAAAATTCTTAACTTCTACCTGAAGGGGTTCAAGTCTTCAAACTAGAAATTAATAAGTTATGCAGTTTCGGTTGAATTTCCACTAATTCATGTTCTGACCTGTGAGCAAAGTTCAAATGTTCAAAGTTGTAAAAACAACTGTAGAATTAGACTTTTGAGTCATACAAAGAACTTTAGTAGAAATTATTTCGGATGAAACTATTGTGCGGGAATGTTAATTTGGATAAGAAATGAAGATATAGTTCATGTTGTTTGCCAATTAGTACCTAGGAGTGACAATTTTTGCCTAGGATCAATGATTACGCTTTGGGGGATTGAGGAGGACTGAAATAGCTAAGGTGGAGACATGGTTCTTCAATATTGTGGGATCATAGGATACTTGTAAAGTTGAGATAATAAGTTTGTATAACAGGTTGTGGTTAGTCAATGTTTATGGTTCACAATGTTGGTCTTCATAAAATTTGTTCGGTAAATAACTGTGACTGACAGAAGAATATCAAGGTAGATGAGTGGAAGAATACTAGAATATATGATAAAAATAAGTTCATCTGAAAGAGATTAGAGATAGCTCCAAGTGAGAACAAAATGAGGGAGAACAAGTTAAGATGGTTTGGTAATGTGCAACAAATTAATGACTTCAGTTTGGATTACAGGATTGTTGTTAATGGATGACAAGTGCTGGACAGGGACCTTCATGGGATAGTTTAGAAGGATATGATAGTTAATTTGATAAAGTGATGATCCTTG
Source organism: Hemerocallis citrina (assembly GCA_017893485.1). NCBI lineage: Eukaryota > Viridiplantae > Streptophyta > Magnoliopsida > Asparagales > Asphodelaceae > Hemerocallis > Hemerocallis citrina. Next base: position 36,254,774 of record CM030359.1, on the reverse strand, counting down.
AGAGAGCTGAACACGGGAGAAAAAGATACATGTGTTCAAACCCACGAATTTGGGATGACATCTTTATTGATGTTTATATGCGTACTTTATATACTCATTAGATACAGATGCTAACTTTCACAGGATGGCTTGTGGATACCCCTTTTAAGGATCATGGCAATAATGTTAGAGGGAAACAGACATCTTGGGTTATGTGTGTAAGGCCCCGAGCCCGGCTCAGCTGCGCACGTGGCTACACGTGCGCGCACGCGAAAGAACGGACACAAAACTCTAGCCACGCCCACCACAGGCTGCCTCAAAAGGGTGGTTAACCATTTGGTACCTTTATCATTGGCATTTCCCTATATATCTTTCTTTCTCTCCCCATCATGGACGGTATGGGATTAATTCCCCCATGGGTCAACCGGTCAAAGGCCCAACACACACACACACTTCCTTCTTTCATTCATTTAATTCTTTTCCTATGTTCCATAGAACATCTTATAGGTCCATCATGCTATCACATCCCATAGGATTATCTATAGGCCATCATTTAATGCCTACACTTTTTCCTTTCTTTTCTTCTTTCATCCACGTCACCCACTTCCATCCATTCTTTCTTTCTTATACTTATATATATATATATATATATATATATATATATATATATATATATATATATATATATATTATTATATATCTCTATATAATATTATATATATACCGGGTGTTACAATGTGGGGAGAGGAATTTTACATAAAAAAACGGTCCATACCACAAGGAGTACACCATATATAGGGAATGTACCAAAACAGGACCATACTTTATTATTCCCTCCATCCCAAATAACTGCCCACTTTGCCATTTTAGAATGTCTCAAATTAACTGCCCAGTTTCATATTTTAGAGCGGTTTTTACTCCATTAATTCAATTATACCCTTATTAAAGTTTTGCCCTTTTAATTATACAAACTAATCAACTATTTATGGGAAACACATGGACTATTCATGGGACCACAAACCAATACTCTCTCTCTCTCTCTCTCTCCCCTCACTTTTTATGTATGTACGTCACTTTCTGTTAATTATGTTCATATTGATGGCTGCTCATGTGGATATGTGGAGCTTTATAGATTATCCCATTTGCATCATGAACATTAAAGTGAGGGGTGAGAGTATGTAAGAAAGAGAGTGAGGGGGCAAATTAGTGAACTTACAACACTCAGTATTTGTGAAAATGGCGAAGTGGAGAATTAATTTGGGACAAAGGGTCTATTATTATTTTTAATTCTATTAATTCTATAATTTAATGATTTATAATTTTATTTTTTAAGCGAAAAGTATTGGACGTAGTTTGTTTGCTTCAAATAAATATCATTATTTATTTGTTTTTTTATTTATTTTTCATTTTTTTGTGAAGAGAAAAAGCCATTGCATTTAGCTTGTATGTTAGGATTGTCCTGGTCTTGTCATTGTGTATGGTGACAGAGGTGGTTAGTATTTTTTGTTCAATACTTCACTGTTGGGAAATTATGCCACAGAAGGGAATTTCATTTTCTATGACTAATTCGACATATACAACATGGACTATATGATCAAATAAATGCTTCTTAAGGCAGCTTTTCGGGTCATCAAATGCTGTTGTAGTTCATAAACCTAGCAACTTGAATAACTTTGTACCTTTCTTTACTATGAATGCTGATTTTTCTAGTTACACAGTCTTAATTTTATATTGAGGTGATTTGCATTAGATGAATTAAACTTGAATTTTTATATTTATATAATTATTTGTGTGTAACTGTTCTTGGCCTGTGTCATGTTCTGTTGTTAGTACCAGTATAGGAAAATTTTCTGCGTTTAATGTTTGCAAAAGCCTTCATGTATACAACCAATTTATTGTATAATTGTGTCCCTCACAACCACACATACCCATCCCACCAACAAAATATTTTGACCATGCAAGCACACTTAGAAATAATTTATCTAGTTATTACTAGTTCATGTTTTCTATCAGTTCCAATTTCTATTTTAATATTCCTCACATAAATTACTTGTTTATGGCTTTATATTTTAATTCATTGTTTTGTGTTCTGTACTTGTGAAATTCTTCATTGTCTTTCTTATCCTACTGATAGGGTGCTCCACTGGCTGTCCTAAATGATCTGGAAGTACTTCTACTAGAAAATTCTCAAGTGGTATGTGCAACTCCAATTTTGATTGTGCTGGATCTTTATTCTTTCTTGTACTCTTCACCTAGATGTCATTAGTCTTTATTAATTCGTAGTTCAGTTGTAGATTACATATACTCCACTTTTTCACTATGTCTGACAAAACTCTGTTTGCCAATATTGAAAAGGAGAAATTTTAGGTTTGGCCACATTTTCAATAACTTTTGCTGAGGATTAAGAAACTAGATCGTTGTAATTGGCTAGTCAGTAGTAACCCAGAACTAATATGTTGGCGTACGTTTTGGTTTTGATAGTTATTTTGGCAAAAGTGTTGAAAATGTGGGTTGTTCCAAATTTAAGTCAGTTGTTTATTTTTTTGTTTGAATCAATATATCTTCTTTTCCCTCAATTTCTGGCATTGCCAAGTTTAATAGTTATTTTGGTCTCAATATTGTAAATATGAGTCATTTCAGATTGGAATATCAGTCTTTCATGTATCGGCAATTTTGGTCTGAATATTGTAAATATGAGTTATTTCAGATTGGAATCATGTATTGTAAATTTAATATTTAATATTTCATAAATAAATTTTATTTTAATATATTTGTAATGGTGGACATTTTCTATATCAAGTATTTGTGAATTTCATGAAATTGGGAATGTTGATAGTTCGGAAATAAATTCTCCATCAGAAGGTGGTTTAATCTCCATTACTTAAAAGGATATATGTAACCCTAAAAATATGGAGAAATTCCCTTTCTGTTAATTCTCAACAGAAAAATCTAATTAATTCTTAAATCACCTAAACTAAGAACTATCTTACCTTTTATGGAAAACTAAAACCTTAATATTTGATTTTCAACTCCATCCATATTTCACTGAATATATTATAAAAAATGCATGTATCTAGGGAAGATACAAGATCTTCAGTTGGATAGGTGAGCATATCACTTTGACCTGTAGACCTTTCTCTTTAGGGTTAAATTCATGGTTTTAAAAATCGGTGAATCCTGTTCCGATCCAGCCGATCCGAATCGTTTTTCAAGTGGCTAACCCATTTTTCAAGGGGATCGGCGAGATAACTCGGGGTTCGGCCGAGTTAACAATTGGATTGAATGGATCTGCCCGATCCCAATCCGAAACCACCGTTCCGATGATTAAAAAATTCCAATATTTAAATTTTCTATTCATCGGGATCCTCTTATCCAAGCAATGAAGATGTAATTGTGTAATAACTTATATTTTATTTTTTTTACTTGTGTTTAAATCAAAATTTGTTTTATTTGGTCTGCCTATTTTTATTGTTCTAGTTTTATTCTACTTTAATTATTCTCTGGAACTAATTAAAATGTTTAAAATGTTCAAATCTGTAAATGAAAATATTAAATTTGTAAACAACAATTTTTTTATTCATCAATTCATTTTTTAAAATTAATTATTATTTTTCTAAAATAATTTAATTATAGAAACTTATTAGAATTTTTTTTAATTATAAAAATGACCGATTCAAAAAATGTGATACACCGATCCGATACTATCGATCGAGCCGATCCCGATCCTGATCCCGAGTTTGAAATCCTTAGTTAAATTATCAGAAGTCCACCTAGATCATAGAGACACTGAAACCCACTAGAAATTATGAAATCTAGAAGTATTGGCCGGACCAGTGGCGGAGCTATGTGGGGGTCTGGGGTGGCCCGGGCCCCCCCAAAATTTTGAAAATCCCCTTAAAATTTTTGAATTTTTTTAAAAACCCCCCTTAAATCTATTAAATTTTATTATTTGGCCCCCCTAAAATTATGAAAAAATACTTATATATTTATATATAGTTATAGAATTTTTTCTTGGCCCCCCTGAAAATTTTGTTCTGGCTTCGCCCCTGGGCCGGACCATGAAATACCTCATTGTACTGTATTAAGCAGGTCATAATCACTATTATATTGGTTGTATTCTCTTGGCATCAGCTGTGACCATTTATATGTCTCATCGTATTTTGTTAAACCTTTATTTTCTAATTTTTGGATTGCAGGAACAAAGTGAAGTGCGATTCTGTGCTGTGAGATGGGCAACTTCCTTGTTTGATTTGCAACATTCTCCAAGTCGTTACATTTGCATGCTCGGAGCTGCTGACCCAAAACTAGATATAAGGTGTACTAGTTATTCATTGCCTGTGAATATACTTATTGTACTTAGGGTTGTTTTTAGTAGGCTAAATATCTTGTAGTTATTATTCTTATCACTAATTTCTAAGTGGGTGCTTTTTCCAGTGAGATATCATTTTGATGCTATTGTAACTATATCTTATTTCAAATATCTTCTACCTTTCAGTTTCTGAATTAGGAATTTTCAGAACTTAATTTTAAAGATGGTTTCAGAAATTGTGTGATCACCGAAGGTATTCTGGCGTGAACAATATATGGTTTTGACTAGTCCCCTATTTCACAAGATTTACCTCAAGCCCTGGAGAAACCTGTTTCTATCAGGAAATAATTAGTTTAGGAAATGTTTTAAGGTTAATAATTTCTTGCCTTACTCAGATCTTTTGAAGCCTTTTGATTTCCACCTCCTTAAGCAAAAGGCACTTTGAGTTCTTTAATATTTATGTCCCTGAGTTCCATACAATCAGTGTGTTTTTACCTTTATTGAAGAGAGTATTTGATTTCTTTTCCTAAAAAAAAAGAGAGAGTATTTGATTTCACTGTAGATTTAGTTACCAAACTTATTTGTCTTGCTCATTGTATCTTTTGAACTCATCCTCAAAGACCTTTCATTTTATTTTTAATTCATTGAATGTTTATCTTTGTTTTACTTTCTTGCTTGAGAAGGATCCTTGAAGTTGCTAAGAATGACTATAAGACAGAATTTTGTGTTCTTATTTATACTCATCATGATGTTATGAGATTTTTTGCATATTGGGAAGAAAGTATTGTGGCGTATATTATAATCTAAGTAGAATATGCCTAGATTATCTATACGAGATTGACTTAGCTGATGTAGTTTACTTTGAGTGGGTACATTGTCAATTAATAGGCATTTGGAAAGCCTTAACCTGAGGAGGCAGGCGGTTCTCAGTGGAGTTGAGAGAAGGAGAAGGATTCATGTAGCCGACCCTAAAATTTTGAAATAAAGGCTTCGCTGTTGTTGTCTTTGTTGTTAATAGGTACAATGTAATATGTGAAAATTGGAATAACTATTCCTTCTATATGATAATTATAAGCATAATGCTTTCGTATGTATGGCTAGGGGGTTGGTGATAGTTTCAATTTCATTATTGTTGGTTTATGTGCTCCTGATACATTTTTTGAAATGCTACTAATCTTCTTACAGTGTCTTCACATTTCACTTTGTCATCATAAGTTGTCCTGGCCCTTGTTTTTCTTTTTCTTTGTATTTAATTTCACATCTTATTTAACAGAGAAATGGCTCTTGAAGGGCTTCGTCTACTGAAAGAACAGGAACAGACATCTGTGGCCAGTGCTGATAATAAATATCCTGAACTCGAGAAGATGCTAGATTATATTTGTCGTCAGCAGCCAAAAGTGTTAGATTCTTCTGAAATTATGGAAAAAGAACTTATTTTCTCATCAAAGACATATGTCGCTATGGTTAAGTTTATAATCAAGTGCTTTGAGGTAGATTCTAGTTTAGTAAGTTCTGGAGCGGGAACAAATAAATCCGAGTCGCCACTGGTAAAACTGTGCCTATTGCTGGAACATGCTATGGCATTTGAAGGATCTGTAGAGTTGCATGCCACTGCTTCTAAGGCTCTAGTTGAAATTGGTTTTCATTTTCCTAAGGTTCTTCTTCTTCTTCTTCTTCTTCTTCTTCTTCTTCTTTTGTGCTGAAATCATGTCATGAACAATATTTTAGGCACCTAGGTATCTATATGTTTCTCTTTGATTTCTACAGTTGATAGCTGCACGCTTTGCAACACGGATATCATGGTTAAAGAATTTACTCGGGCATGTTGACTCAGATACTCGTGAATCTGCATCACGTTTGTTGGGAATTGCATCCTCTGCTATATCTGCTTCCGAGGCCTCTAGTCTTTTATCTGAACTTATGATTTCAACTAGCGGAAAGCAGATGCTAAGGTATTCTAACCAGGGTTCTGAAGCTGAGTTTTAAACCCTTCCATTTGTTGACATCCTATATAATGCTACAGATTTGAGAACCAGCATGGAGCATTATGTGCATTGGGATATGTGACAGCAGAATGCATGAAAGAATCTCCTGTGGTACGCTTCTCCTATTCCTTGAAAACACTGTTCTTTTAGATATTACTAAGCCCTTATCATAAAAACATCCATCTGATATTTGCATATATTGGAAATGCTCCACATCCATAAATTGTTTGAGGAAATGACTTTTGTGCTATGAAGGAAAATTTGTAGTCAATATTATTCTAAATTAGTAACAAGATTGACATTTCACCTCTTTTATATTAGATTAGCTTCACTTGAAGCTTACGTTACCTCGTGCATTGTTTCAAGTAGATAGTTAAGAGAAGTGGGTATATACCTAAAAGTAATTTTTTAAATCATTTTCCACGATCTTTGAGAATTTGATTGTCTGCTATCGAAGGATATACAGGACTTGCAACATCCAAGGATTTATTCACTTGCAGCATGGGGCTGATATTATGTTTCACAAATTCATATCGTACTCATACATAATTCCAGCCCCCTCTAGTCTCTTTGTTTTGTTAATAGGAATAGAACGGCAAACTTTACAGGCATTAAAAAAAGAGCATTTACAGTGAAGATCAATATGTTCCAGTAAAGTAAATTGGTTTGGGGGCTTGTGAATTTATATCCTTAATCCTCATTGTTAACCCCCTAGTAATTCAAACTTTAATATTTAGCACTTGGATAAATCAAGCGAATTGTATGACCATAATGTCTTCTATCTTGCACTTTCTGCCAAAAAGTGTAGCTGAACTATTTGATGATCCATCTTTCTACTCAAAATCTCCTTTATTACAGTGGTGCAAGTTGTTCTTTTAAATATTCCCTTTAACTGACAGGCCGTATGCAATTTGACACTGTGTTGGGATAGCTAATGAATCTTCCGATTGATGTTTTCTGTGACATAGTCATTTTTAAAATATCTTTACCGAAAAATTAGCCATTTTTAGTACCCTTGCTTATTTTTGGAAAACTATGCTCCTAATTTGGTAATTCTCATTTTGCTTTATTTTTAAAGAGGTAAGTGTTGTCATTATGGCTGACAATATGCTTCTGCATGTATGCTCTTCAGTGTAGTCGAAGTCACGCCTGAGGCTCAGGCGTAAAAGTTGTTTGAGCCTAAGCCTGGGTTGAGGCTCCACCTTTGTTCAAAGCGTCACTGAGGCGGGCTCAACCTTTGCATACCTGACCCGACCCGACCCGTCTTCAACTTGACCCGTCTTCAACCCTATCTCCTATCCCGCAACCCTAACTTCTCTCTCAACTTTCCATCCCCAATTCCAAACCCTAACCCCAATCTCAATTCTTAATCTCCACCTCCCTAATTTCAATCATCTCCACTCCTCCCTTTCAATAGCAGCGGCGGCGACAATGGACAGCAGCTTGCCGGCGACACCTCTTCAGTCTCCACTCCTCTTCAACCTCTCAACATCCTCCTCCTCCTCCTCCCTCTCAACATCAGCGTCGTCTTTTATACTTTTCTGGTTTCCTTCTTTTTCTTGTTTTATACTTTTTATTCTTTTTTATTTAAATTGTTTAAGTAGTGCATTCTTTTCCTTCTTTTATACTTTTCTTTCTTTTTTATTTAATTGTTGAAGTAGTACATTTAGATTACTTTCTTTTTCCTTGATACTTACTGTATACACTTAGATTACTTTTTTTAAAAGTATATGGTGATTGTATTATATATTTTGTTGCTATGATGCTATCTTGTTTATATAATTTTATTTGTAAATTTTAAAACTCCCCAAAAGTAATAGTGCGCCTCGGTTAAGTGAGGCTTACGCCTCAAATTGGGCCTTGCGCCTTAGGATTTTTACGGGGAAGTAAAGTTGCGTTGCGCCTTACGCCTTTGGCGATGCTCTTGTTTCCTGCAAAACAATAGTTACTTACGTATCTGCTTGCATAACTTTAAAAACTTCATCATGCAACTGAATGTTTTATATAATGGAAGCTCAAAATAACTAGCCAAACTAGTTTGCCCTCCATGTCCGGGGAGGCGTGGATTTGAAAATTATGTAATAAAAATTTCTCTGTTCATCCATGGATCTGTAGAAATGTTTTGCAGACTATAGTGGCGTCTTTCCTACTGTCCGATAAATTTTATGAGATATCACATCCAGATGTGTCAACACAGAAAAGTGTTTGGAGGAAACATTAGTATACTTAGTTGTTTTATGCATGACCCGGTGTGTGTTTTGGTGGCCTCTACTTAGAATTCTGATTCTGATATCAACGCAGCTTGTAGATTACAAAAAGAGGTCACGCGGTTAAGACCATGGTTGAAACTTGTAGTTCTCCTTGGCTCTATATTCAGAAATTTAAAGCAATTCATTGTACAATGATTACTTATAGTTATCCATTCGGCCTGCAGAATTGTACTATTCTTCTACCAATTCTGTGATAACCTAGTAGCCTTCTCATGGTCATACTTTCTTTTTATAATTTGTTTCCCTATTCATATTCACACAGATCTCGGAGGAACTTTTGGTAAGAATAGTTAATCATTTGCTAAATGTGATAGAATCAGAAAGTGCAGCTTTGGTGTCGGTTGCAATGGAAACAATTGGCCATATTGGCCTCCGTCGTCCGTTGCCTGCACTTGAACGTAATTCTACTTCAGGTACTTACCTATCTTAGCTTAGAATTATATTTGAAGATGAGGTAGTGTGGATTTTTGTTGTCTGTATGCTACTTCCACCAACTTATGTTGCTCATTCGTCACTGTAGCTGGCATTTTAACAATTTTGCAAGAAAGGTTAAGCAAGCTTCTCACTGGAAATGATATAAAAGCAATCCAGAAGATTATTATCTCTGTGGGGCATATTTCTTTCAAGGAAAAGTCTCATCAGCACCTGAACAGTGCTCTTGAATTAATATTTGGTCTTTGCCGGTCTAAGGTAAGTGTGTTCGCATCTGTGTGTGTTAAAAACTTTTTTTTGCGCTTTCTTTTAATAGGTACATATGCCAATGTTCTTTTGTACTGGGGTATACAGGTTGAGGATGTGCTTTTTGCTGCTGGGGAGGCTTTGTCATTTATATGGGGAGGAGTGCCTGTTACAGAAGATCGGATACTCAAATCAAACTATAATTCACTTTCTCAAAGTTCAAACTATCTTACCGGTGAAATACCGTTGGTTACACTGACAAATGGCTCATCTGATAGTGACAATAATGATGACTCACATAGCACTGCCAGGGACATGATAACGAAAAAACTCTTTGATGTTCTTCTGTATAGCAGCAGAAAGGAGGAACGTTGTGCGGGTACTGTCTGGCTAGTGTCCTTGACTATGTATTGTGGGCATCATCCAAAAATCCAACAACTTCTTCCTGAAATCCAGGTTTTTCCTAAACCATTTCTTTAGGTATATTTGTTAATCAGTAATAAAACATATATATATATATATATATATATATATATATATATATATATATATATATATATATATATATATATATGGAGGGGGGGGGGGGAGAGAGAGAGAGAGAGAGAGAGAGAGAGAGATTCTGAGCTCCTGATAAGGAGACATCCTCGACCAATCCGAACTGTTCATTTTATTAGAAATGCTTAAACTTGTCTAAGAATACAAACTCAAGCCTTTTGAAATCCGTTTGCTCTTGCAGCTAAAACTTTAAGAGATTGTACTGTTGAAATATCTTTAATTTTAATAATGTTATGATGAAGGGGCAAACGAAGTTCAAATGATTTGATCTCATATGATTGGAAAGTATTTAGAACAAGATGAATAGTCGTTTATACGATGACCACACCATGGCGAGCTCTACACCTTAGGGAGAGCTCTGAGCTCTCTCTCTCTCACACACACACAGTACTTTAACTTTTGATTATTTGATAGAAGCAACTATTCCTCTTTTCTCATTATGTTTTGCTTAGTGTGTGTATAATATGGGGAATACTCCTGAAAGTGTTCCTCAATTAGTGTTTGTGTTTGTATTTGGTTGTTTTGTGTATGTGTTGGGTGTGTGTGTGTTTGTGGAATTGGGTGTGTGTGTGCAAAGCAGTAGATAATTCCTGTTGACAATTATCCAAACTCTGAAACATTATTACCCAATAACCCAAGAAGGAGAAGAAGGAACACAAAGAACTAGTCAAAGATAAATCAGCAACATCTTAATTCCGACTGCAACTATTTCTCCAGCTGAATCATCTATCGGCAGTTGAACTAGATGACCACCATCAGAATCTCCTCTCATATCATGTAATACCCTAGGTAGGCTTAGGCTAATAACTTGATAACGGGCTTAGAATTAATTATGGGCTTGTAGAAATAATTATGATTATTATGGGCTTTAAGGGGCCTACTAAATGAGTTTAATCCCATTTCGGATGTATCTTAAGGAGAAGTGTTGTATATAAACTAGAAGTCAATAAACCCAAGTGCCTTCCATCTAACTAGATTCTTGGGTGAGACTTTAGCCTCGTGGCGGGGCCGTGGAAAATTCCGGGTCGTGACTACGAAAATGACTCGGAGTTAGTGGTCTAGTAGGTCAGTGGATCCGGGGGTATCAGAGCCAACTTTGGACCCTGATGGTGGAGTCACTGTGGGCTGATGAGACCGAGGGAAGCACGCTATCAGATAGTTCGGGGGTCAGTACCCGCATAGTAGCTGCCATGTGGACGGTGGACCACATCGGCTAGAAAGAAAGTTTGAGGTAGGAGTCTGAACTTAGCAAGGGCACAAGTCCATAAGGAGGGGTCATTGTAATACCCTAGGTGGGACTTAGACTAATAACTTGATAATGGGCTTGGAATTAATTATGGGCTTGTAGGAATGATTATGATTATTATGGGCTTTAAGGGTCCTACTATATATATATATGTATATAATGTGACATGCATAAAGTGTGAAGGTGGCAATGAGTTTAGTCCCATATCCGATGTAGGAGAAGTGTTGTATATAAACTAGAAGTCAATGAACCCAAGTGCCTTCCATCTAGCTAGATTTTTGGGTGAGACTTTAGTCATGTGGCGGGGCCGTGGAAAATATTGGGTCATGACTAAGGGAATGACTCGGAGTTGCTGGTATGGTAGGTGAGCGGAGCCGGGGCGCAACAAATCAAAGTAGTAATGGTATCTTGAAGAGGAGAACAACTGACATTTGCCTTTTTATCTGGAAGAAGACCTGATCAAAAACTAGGTAAAGAAAAAAAAAGATCTAAGGTTGGATGAAGTGTAGCGCCCCGATTTCCGTACTCAGAAAACTCGAGACACAAGCCAGAAACTTATTTCAAACGAGTGCTTAACATAGAGAATTGACAGGAAATTTAGACTCATTTCATCCCAGAAAGTTACAATGTACAATACAATCTTCCATTAATTTTACATTATGATTACATAAATAAAATTTTACTGTACAAAATTTACAATCTACACTTAGATGTTCCGCGCATCTTGAGTCTCCTGCTTCAACGATCCAGTAGTCCTGCAACTAACAACCTGTGGGCACGTCAGTTGAATCCAACTGACGCAATGCTGATAAAATCAGCAACTATCCAAACTCAACAACTAATATTTGATGCAAAAGTAAATGTTCAGTCAAATCACAAGTGTTAGTGGATGCCATGAACTTGAATTTAATGCACAGTTCTTAAATGCACATGATGCTCCTACTCTAGTACACACTTGATTTGGAAATGTATGCATCCCATACTACATACTCTCCAAATCAAGCTCGCTTTCTCCTTATTGTAGGGTTCGATCCCTTACCATTAACCTTACTCTTATACTCATTTCAATTCCTGACAGTTAACTTATGACTAATGAGGTTGCATTTGTTCGGTCTAATTCCGCCGTTGCAGTCAATAATGGTATCATAGTTTGCCACTATACCCCGGCACCCGGACCTCACTCAAAAATTGCTATGAACATCAGGGTAGCCCGCAAGCTCACCGAGTGGCACTGAGACATGTAGAGCTGCAACTCTAGTTCTCCGTTCGTACTCAACAACATAGAACTTGACCGATTTTGTGGGGTCCATTCCGTACGTTCGACAGGAGAACCTACTGTTAACCTCCCGTTCTTATCAAAGCACTTCAGGAATTAACAGACGAGACTACGCATCCCGTGCTCCCAGACAAGTGAGAAGACATTGCACGTGTCCCCTTGACAGGCGAATGTAACCATCCGACTAGTGTTTGTCCTAATAGTACATAATGACAGTATAAATATATAAGAAAACTAGATTTGCCCGTGGGCACGTGCTTACGGCACGTCTTCAGAACGATACAGCATATGAAAAGCCTTGTAAACAGTAAATCAACAATTATGTAACTCAAGTTTGAATAGTATGACAATAATTAGTTGTAAATAAAAGACTATGTTTCCATAAGTTTATATATATATATATATATATAGAGAGAGAGAGAGAGAGAGAGAGAGAGAGAGAGAAATAATTAAATAAATAAAGGAGTTGTTTTGGGGGGATTTGAATTTGACTTTTGGGGAGAAGTTTTTGGAGGGAAAATATGTTTTGTGAGATTAGATCTGAGCCTTTGATTTTGGGGGGATTGAAGGAGAACCACTTGATAGCTTTCTTTATGTTTTATTATATAGATATCATCTAGTTCACCAATCCCATTTTAATCTTAGTTACAACCACTGCTCGTATATTATTAGTAAGTGATTAGTGAAAGGCTAGTCAAATATTTGCTAGTTAATTATCCTGATCTTTTATCCAATTTCACAATGCCCTAGGGGAAACCAACCCGACCTCCAGACCAGGCTCAAGAGTTGGCCCAACTTGGCCCAACCTTGACCTAGTGACTCTAGCGATTCGACCCCCGTCGATCGCCAGTCACCCTCTTGCTTGGATCTCGACCTTGTCTCCGTCCTGCGATCAATCCCTCTTTGGTTAGCGATCCGCCGGTGCACGAAGAATGTCTTCATCCAATGACTAGAGGTGACAAGGGCTACTAGCTACCCAAAGGTTAAGCAGAAAAGATAGAACCTAGGGTAAAAAATTCACTTCCTTAAACAATCAACAATAAATAGCACTCCTGACAATAGGTTCATCCCCAAACATAAATTTAACAAGTACATGGCTATTCTAACCCTTAGTAAGCTAGAAAATTGAATAACAAGCATGTTGTACCAATTGACAATAAAGAGTTAAATGAGCAATCCAATCTTAACATACTAGAGGTATACTTACACCACACTAACTTGATTGAAAATGATTCATGAGTTGGATAAACATCATCCTAGGTCTATTCTAAAATCCTAGTATGATGGAAACATATACATATACAAACAGTGAGCTAACTATTCAACTTGCAGCTTGTGCTGTTTTGGAAAATTCATCATTAATCACATACTCAATGAAATTTCAAGTTCTTAGATTCTTTAGAAAGGTCATTAAGTCTACTTCATTTTCGCAGTTGGAAACTTTCTCAAAATACTTCATTTCAGAGAAAAAAAAGGCCAAAACTGATGAGCATGTAAAACTTCCAGCACTTATCGAACATCAACCAGTTGCACAATAAAATTCATTTAAAATAATAGATGATCTAAAAAATTTATAAAATTTGGTAGGAATGTTCCAGACACATATAATCATCATATATCCAAAATTTAGCCAAGAATTTCAAGTATTCATGAAGATATGATATTTTGAATTGGACGTAAATTACAAGTTATCAACCACACCGTTTCTTAACATTAGTAGCAAGTTGTATTTTGTAAAAATATCAAATGATGCTTAAAAATTATAAAATATGGTGGAGTTGTTCTATACTGGTCTGAGATACTACTGTAAAAATTGCAGTCTTAATTTCATTTTGATCACAGAAATATGAGTTCCAGAAATCAAGCATGTGTAACAAAGCCGAAACTAAGATGGTTCTGTCCTAGCAATGAATCATGATTTTTGTTCAAATAGCAAAATTTGGCAAAAAATTACGAAAATTGGTGGAGTTGTTATACATATAGAAGAACCATACATAAAAATTCCAGCTTAAGAATACATGTATCCTGGAAGGAATAAATTATCAAACTAGAACCCAACTATCAAGACAGAACAGAAAAACAGCTCAGTCTTCTTGCTCGGTGTAGATTTTGCATTTTCTAAAATGTCAAACATCCTTCAAAAATTATGAAAGTTGGTGGACTTACTGTGGACATGTATGAAAAGATATAGTAAAAATTTCAGCTCTAAATTCATGATAAACAATGATTTTTAGAATTCAAGCATGCTAATTTCAAACAAAGTTTCATCAAATGTTTTATTTATTTAAAAATATCAAACCATATTCAAAAATTACGAAATTTGGTGGGATTATTAGGGACATAGGTGAGATGCTACTCTAAAAATTTCAACCCAAATTCTATCATACCACAAATATATATTTTTTCTAACTTATCTTGCTAAAACTTCACAAGTTCATGCCTTTTTTTAACTATTGTACTCCTAGTACTTTTATAAATTATACACACTAATCTTTATTCACATCATCATGCAACTCCAAATTAGTAAATTTTCGTCACAATTTGAAATAAAAACAACATGCAAGAGTTTAGAAAAGACACCCACAATTGAAGGATTGTTGATTCTTCTCTTTGCTTCTTCTTTTGTGATTGGTCTTCTTCTCCTCCTAGTTCCTCTTGCTCACACTTGATCCTTCTTCACCAATTTAGCTAGGCTTTGATTTTGAGATGAAAATAAATGGATTTGGGGTGATGAGATTGTAGGAAAATTGAAAGAGAGATTGGTAGTATGGAGTTTGTGAGAAATGATTTGCAAATGAAAAAATGGGTTTTTAATCCAATGGATGGGGGAGGGGGTGTGCTGGCCGGTCCAGGAGGGGTGGGGGGGGGGGGGGGAGGGGGTGGTGGTGAGGTAACATAAGCCAAGAGTGCCACCTAAATGCATGGGAACTTCCATTTTATAAACCATGGTTGTAGGGACATAGATTATTTTGTTCCCATGGAAAAATTATCCATAGTTTAAATATTTACCATGGTTTAAATGTAGGATTAAAAATATAGTTTTTATTAGTATCATACATACATATAATTATACCTACATACAAGTATACATGTATACACAAATAAAGACAAATGCACACACAATACATTTTGAGAAAAATGCTTGTATATAAACAAAGGAAAATATTTTTATTCAAAAAATAATTATTAGTATATTTGGGGATATTACATGAAGGAGCTGCTTTCTGCACAAAAGTTGCATAATTTTGTTAATTGCCCATTCAGGAACATATAAAATAAGACATTGAGGAATGGCAAAATAAAATTAATCGAAGTAACCTCCCAGGCCCAGACAAATCCTATGCGCATCATATGTTAGGTTATTCCTATGTTGCAAAGTTTGTGCTTACCTTTATGCAAATTTTGCAAATTAATAGTGGCAATACATTATTGCTTGTGTACACATTCAGGTCAAATATATTGTTTTGTTTAGAGAGTTCAGTGTATTTGGATTTTCACTCAATTTGCTTTACTGCTTATTTACACATTAGAGATGATACGATTTTGTGTCAGTTGCAGCAAAAATTGTATCTCTTTGTCCTTCTGTCTTATTTTCGTCGGATGGAAATCTTGAAGCTTATATTCTTAGGGTGTAGCTTATATTCTTAGGGTGTTAAAATTCCCTCAGCATCTGAATAGCATATCTTCTAAGGGAATTAAATTCAATCTGTAACATGCACCTTAGGTTGAACATGCTTTTTATGAGTTGAAACTTGGGCACACATTTAATGTCATTTGGTTCATTTGGTGTAATTTGAGCTGTTTGACACCACCATATTTAATGTCTCTTTCATTATACCAATGCAACAAGTTGCATGATGGTCAAGGGTGTATGACTGTCCTCTACAGTTTGCCTTAGCTCTGTGTATGACTGGCCGCATGGCGATTAAGTTGCTTCAGTTTCTCTTTGTTAGAGTTTCTTTGGCGAATACTTACAGGAAACTGACCATAATTAGGAAAACTAGTAATTTCGCATTATCAATTATGAGTGGTGCTTTGTCTCCACAGCTGTTACCACATGGGAATTTAGTTGTTGTGGCTTGAGTTTCTGTTGGTTGTAGTTTCATTGGCTCATAGTTTTGACACCTACTCATTGACTTCATGAATCTCACAATCAACAGGAATAGGAAATTTTGCATGAAGCATAGTCAAATTTTAGTGGTGCTATGCCTCCAGAACTGATCCCAGTCATAGTGGGAAAACACTTGATTTTGGTTATTCTTCTCTGAGTCGTCAAAAATAATTTGTAATGGTGGTATCTTATTTGAGCATTTACCAGTTATATTGTTTTTTTTTTTTTTTTTGAGAATGCATAAAGCTTGCACATTGGCCGATTGTAATATATGGAACACTATTGTATCTCTGTCTGTATTATATATAATGTGTAATTGTTCTGCTTTGGAAGAATAAGTGGGACTTGCATTGTGGTAATTGTAATACTTTGAATGAGTAAATGAGGTAGCCATTGACTATTAATCGTGTGCATTGCACATGCTAATACTCTAGTACTGTAATTTTGTAAAAAATATCTAAAACATTCATGTTTGTTGGACAATACAACATTTAGATCTATGAACTATTAATAATATCAGAATTATAGAAACACCTCTTATAGTATTAACTATTAAGTATGCTTCATATTAAGTATGCTTCATATTGCAGTTAACTGAGAATTCATTTTTACTTTCTTAAGTTTATTCTCTTAATTATTTTGTTCTCTGATTACATTGTGACTAAAAAAGATTTCATTTGAATGTTTTCCTTGAGATAGTTATTATATCACTAATCTTGAAAATATTCTTTCTTGAATTTGCTTAGCCGAATTTAGCTCCTCGAACATTCTAATTTTCACTCTGATACTTAAAAAATGTTTTTGTTATCCAATTGTACATCAGTTGAAACTGTTCTATGAGGCTCATTAAAAGTTGTCTTTTGCAGGAAGCATTCTCTCACTTGCTTGGAGAACAAAATGAACTTACGCAAGAACTGGCCTCTCAAGGCATGAGTATTGTGTACGAAATTGGGGATCCATCTATGAAGCAGAACTTAGTAAATGCTCTTGTAGGCACGTTGACTGGTTCAGGGAAAAGGAAAAGAGCTATCAAGGTACGTTTATGGAATAATATATGTACTGTGCTCACAGTAAGTACTCAGAATTGGGTTGTTGGTCACGTTGACAGATCTATCAGATGACTTGATCTTGAACTGACTGCCCAGATTTTAGTGCTATAACGGTTCTAGAAGCACAGTGCTCAATTGAAGATCTCCTTTATATATCTATGTAGTTGGCCATGGTTAAGCTACAAATTTATGTACTTAGTTTAACGCTGCAGGTCAGCTCACCTACGTGCCTAAGAACCTCAATCACCACCCCACCACAGGGCCTCGCCTCCCCCAAAAGAGCTAGCTTAATCAGTACTATTGGATCATAGGTATAAGGCACTCTCCGTCGTATGTTCTATCCGATGTGGGACTAAACTTCCCACCATCAGACAACTATTATACTATATACTACAAGCCCACCTATCATATGCTTAAGCCCATCTAGGGATGTTACACATAGCGTTAATTGTTTGTCATGAATTGGGGAACATTCCCTATAGGTGAACAAGTGTTACATAATTTTTATTTATTTAGGCTCTGTGTGTTGTCTTGTTGGAAAAGAAATCCAGTAACTTATTCAATTTGTGACCTACAGCTGACAGAAGATTCTGAAGTATTTCAAGAAGGGGCTATTGGTGAAAATCTTGGTGGTGGGAAGCTTAGCACTTACAAGGAGCTCTGCAGTCTTGCTAATGAAATGGGCCAACCAGACTTAATCTACAAATTTATGGATCTTGCTAACCATCAAGCTGCTCTAAATTCCAAGAGGGGTGCTGCCTTTGGATTTTCCAAAATAGCAAAGCTAGCTGGGGATGCTCTTCAACCACATCTACGCACTTTGATACCTAGACTTGTTCGTTACCAGTATGACCCTGATAAGAATGTTCAGGTACTGTGTTGCTGACCCTTTATATATTATTTGCAACGCTTATGGACTCTGTAGTGTATCTTAATCCTTAAGTTAATTGTCCCTAGTGTTGATTGTGTAAAATATATTCGACAATTGTTGGACAAACATTTTCTTTGTAGTGCTAGGTATAAGAAGCTTAGATATATTTTATTGTTAACGTCTTTGTTTCCATTTTTTTTGTATTGCTAGACAGGACAGTATATAATAAGCACACATTTTTTTCCGGCTAAATAAGAAGCTTACCTTTATTGGTTGCTAATATTATGTTTTGCGAAATGATTATTCAATAGATTTGATTCCTGATAAGGTTAGGTAGAAGCCAACAACCAATGAACCACTACCTACTATATTAGCCAAACTAAAACTCACCAAGATAAGGCTAAGGGACTACTTTAAACTCTACACCTGGTTTACATCGGGGGCAGAACTTATCCACGAGGCAAGGATTAGTGACACCTACCATCTAGGAAGCACGGCTACTTCCAAATGGCCAATGTACCCGTGTCAGGTGCGTATCAGATACCGATACTCCTTGGGTACTCTCGGTTGCGTATTCAAGGAGTATCCAATTTTTTAATGTGTTTGCAACTTTTGAACACAATTATATTTAGATAATGTTTGGAGCTCCAATGTAATTTAAAAAACTTGATGGGTCATGTTATGCTCAAACACAAAACAAGTATACCCAATGTTTTGATAGTTAGGTTAATCATTTTTTTCCTAAAAAAATGCTCATAATTATAATGTATCCTTAAGTTCTATGAAATTGTTCGGTATTTGCATTTTTAACAAGATAAATATTTATGATTTATATATATAATATAAAATATATTGTATTTAATGTACCCACCAACCTGTGTTGTACTTTTTTGGAAAATGACGTATCCTCGTACCCGTGTCATGTCGTTCCTGCACCTCGTATCCGTATCTGTGGCCTACCGTTATCCTGTAGATACACCTTGCTAGAATGCCTTAAAGGAGGCAATCTTCATTCTCTTTCTACGCACATCCTTCCTGCAATTACTTGAGCAATCGAAGGAGGGGAGGGGTGATCGTCACATGACCACACTTTAATGGTGTTCTACTCCTATACCATTCCATCCAAGTAGCTTAGCCAATGTGTCAACAGGCCCCAAAAACACACCAGGAAGGCCTGACCATGCTAGAAACACACAAGGAGATCTAACCCCATTGGTGTCCGAGGTCCAAACAGTTCCTATTATTCAAGATATTAAAAAGAGTTGATAGGGTGCAATGCACTGCACTGCACATTTGGCCGCAACGCTCAAGAAGACAGAGGGCACATGCATCCGGAAGCAAGAAAAGCCTTTTTGCATGCATCTTGAAGCTGAGAATTCAGAAAATGTCCTTGTAATACCCTGGGCCCACCGTACAGTACATGGGGGTGCGTATCCGGACTCCAAATCACTTACTTAGTTGCAATCCAGTTCCCCACTGCACCGCCACAGAGCTAAAGTCTCACTTAAAAACTAAGCTAGTAATGAAGGCAGCGTCAGATCCTTGACTTTATTATATATATATATAGGGAAGTCTTCCGTTGTGCACCACCTATGGTGCACACGGCGTGTGCACTCGGCCTTCCCGCCTTCGTATCGACGATCCGAACCGTTCACATTGACCTACACATATAAATTAGTCTAAATATGTAAAATTAAATCATTTGAAATTCATTTGTCCATCCATCATGTGAGAAAATTATTTTTTTTATAGTAACATGATGGATGGGCAAATGAATTTCAAATGGTTTGATTTTACATATTTAGACTAATTTAGATGTGTAGATCAATGTAAACGGTTTGGATCGTCGATACGAAGGCGGGAAGGCCGGGTGCACACGAGTGCACACGGAGGGGTGGTGCACAATGGAAGATTTTCCTATATATATATATATATATATATATATATACATCCCAATCCATCCCTTCTCCTATCCGATGTGGGACTTCCACTTCTACTTGAGCTTGGGCTTAACCATGAGTATTACAATGACCCCCGTAATGGACTTAGCGCTCTTGCTAAGTTCGGATGTAGTCTCTACCGAGACGCTTCCCTTTCTTGCCGATGTGGGTCCACATGGTTGCCATTATCTATCAGCGTATTGTTTCTGACCATGTCAGTGTGTATACCCACTGTGGCCCACCATCAGGGTAGAAAGTCAGCTTTGATACAATTTCTTACACCCCGGGCCCACCGTACTGTACATGAGGGTATTCGGACTCTAGACTGCTTCCGTAGCCACGATGTAGTTCCTTATTGCCCTGCTATAGAGGTAAGTCTCACCTAAAAACTAGCTAGCAATGAAGGCAACTTAGGATCATTGACTTTATTATATATAAACCACTCTATTCCTTCCCCTATCTGATGTGGGACTTCCATTTCTACTTGAGCTTAGACTTGATGAGCTTGGAAGGTATTATCTCCCCCCTCCCTCCCCAATTAGGAATTTGCTGAGTTTTGTGACAACTCATCCAATGAA
This sequence comes from Hemerocallis citrina, assembly GCA_017893485.1. Taxonomy (NCBI): domain Eukaryota; kingdom Viridiplantae; phylum Streptophyta; class Magnoliopsida; order Asparagales; family Asphodelaceae; genus Hemerocallis; species Hemerocallis citrina. The sequence continues at coordinate 36,233,924 of CM030359.1, read as the reverse complement.
CAACCAAGCAATAGTAGACCAAACCAAACACAGAAGCACACAATTTTGTCCGAGTTTAGCTTCGCCTAATCCGGAGGAGAGATAACCGAGATATTATTCAACTATAGAATGCACAAGAGTTACAATCTCTCTCACAGAGAATCTATCTCTCAAGCTTCACTAGAAGATACTCTGCTGTTTACAATGAAAAAATCTCAGATGAAAGTACTTGATACTTTTGGCACACCTTTCAATGGAAGCCGTTACAATATTATATAGAGATCTAGAGAATTTTTAGTTGTAGTCTTGATACAATCACCATTCGATATACCCTGAAAAGAAAGTCATTTGATCTAACTTGGAGAAGAAATTGAGCTTCAAACAGATCAATCTGACCCGACCCAAACTCGTTGTTGCGCTGCTGTCGGTTGACTGCTCTCAAGTCGGAGAGTAGGCAAACTCAGTTGCGTTTGACTGCAATTCTGTGCAGCCGACTGCACTACTTTGTTCCTATTTTTTCATCTCCTATATATGCTTCAAATATTTTCTCGCTTCTCTGTCTTCTCTTCACATCGAACCTAACATGCAAAATATAAACCCCTGCCCCCTTCCAACCCCCCCTTCTCTCTTCTTCTTCTTCGCCTTTCATCCCTTTCACTTCTCTAGTAGTCTAGTTCAAGAATTTAGTTTTAGTGAGTGGTCCCTCCACTCCAGCTGCTGTTCTGACCACGACCAACAAGCAACAGGGAATCAACAAGGTCGTCTTTGCCATCATTTTCCCTCTCTCATCCATACCTCAGTGAACTAGCTGGAAACCACTGTATTTCGGCCAACATAAATAGATCACCTATGTCCACTTTCAACGATGCACTCCCACGGTGGGTTTAATACAGGGGGGAGGCCGTTGTCCTGACCACGACCAACAAGCAATAGGGAATCAGTAGGGTTGCCTTTGCGGTCAATTTCCCTCTCTCATCCATACCTCACTGAACTAGCTGGAAACCACCGTCGTTCAGCCAACATAAATAGATCACCTATGTCCACTTTCAACGATGCACTCCCAGAGTGGGTTTAATGCAGGGGAGAGGGTAGAGAGAGAAAGTGAGAGGTTGAGTTCGGAGAGGGCTTGTAGGGAGAAAGTCAAAATGGGGAGTGACCCGGTCGCACGAGTGATGGCGGGATCTGCCTGCGTTGCAAGCACTCGAGGCAACTTGTCATTTCTCTAATTTTTGTTTTGTCCCTTAACTGTTCTTTTTCTTCTTCTTCCAATTTCTTATGATTTAGATTCTTAATGTTGTTGATGGCCTGCATTCTTGGTGTCTCGTGCTATTTTTGGATAGAAAATTTTCCTAATTTTCCCTAGAATGGTGACATCACAAGTGCTTATTCAAGAAGTATCTGGCACAGCTGCACAGGAGACCTTGAGAGTGTACGTGTTATATTTAACTCTCGAGGTTGGTTTTGTGTAACTCTCCTTGACAACTCTGCCACTACTCGTGCATATACAAGGAGAAGAAAAAGATAAGTGAAGGAGTAGAAGTGAGAGAGTTGATGTATTATATTCACATGGATAGCCAGATTTATGTCCCATTTGGTTCCGAAGTATTCCTATTTTTAAAATGTTTTTTTTTGAAGAAGCTATTTCTTTTAATGTTTTTGTTTACATTTAAAATGAGCCTAGTTTTAAATCAATTTGTTTCTTCATTAGTCATCAACCTAGGAAGAATCCCTACCTGCTAATACTTTATAGGGTTTCTGGCCAAGCCCTTTCCTTTTAATAGTTAGATGTAGCTGTGCATTCTGCAGAAATGGATAGAGTTTAATGTTACGCCAATTGGAAATTTAGCCATTCTTTCCATGGAGCATCCTGCTCCAAAGCCAACCTTGTCAATGGAAAAAGATTTGACTATACTGATGATTCTTAGTTTTTAAATTTCGTGCCCGCAGACATTAGGAATTTATAAAGGATCATAATTTTTTAGAACCAAGGTCATGCTAGAGTTGTTTGCTGGCATTAAACCTCAGTCTCTGTGTTCTTAAATTTGTTTGAGCTCCTTAATATTATCAATTTCTGAGTTTGTCTTCCATATGTCCATCATCTCGACACAATTTTAAATTTAATCATGTTATATTTGGATCTTTGGGAAAATTTAGTAACACCCAGAATTCCACACACTGTAAATCTGTGACACATCCAGATCTTTTGCTTCAATTGAGTACATAAATATAATATAATTCAGGAAAATACAGAGAATCTTAATACATGTCCAAGTCACATGTAGTAATATCGTGATAGGCCCTCGGGATGCTACACTTGTATGTTATCTCCGCAGGCAAACTTACTTGTAAAACCACAATCTGTGGGATCGTCAGCTTGTGAGGCTGACGGTAAAAATCCCAACATATTTATTGAATTCCTAGTCAATTATATTAAAGGTGGGTTAATAAGTAATGCCAATTCTAAAAGAAGCAGTCATAACATGAAAATGTCAATATTTTTATATCATTATTGGTTGTCCAAGTAGATACTGCTTCATAAGTTTTATATGCACCTATCGGATGTACTATTCTACTGCATGCTTGTTTGGAACATTATGTTGACCATACAATATAGTTCTGAGTTACAAACTACTAAGCATGTTCTTCTTAGTATAGGGTTCAATCCTGTGCTATGCATACATAAATCCAATGACTAGTACTCTCAAACGTAATTACCTGTTAGTCGAACTCCCAGGATATTGGACCTCACTGGCCTATACCTAGCCTATACATGTGGATTTACTGGGCGTCTCTTCAGTAATGAACATTCGTGGGAGCCGCAGCTCTTTACCGGCCATTTCATAGATCTTCCCGGCCTACCCCTAGCCCACACATGGATTCTCCGGGCGTATCCTCAGCCACGAACCCCAGCGAATCGATCTTTCATAACTACAGACCTTATCGGTCTACCCCTAACCCACACATGTGGATTTATTGGGCGTATCCTCGGTCTCGAACATTCCTAGGAGCCTCAATTCTTTACCGGCTATGTTCGTCATTGTTTCAGTCATATCTTTGTCTAATGCAAGTTGTTCACTAAGTGATATAAAATATAATCTAGACTTAACGATCCATATTCGGAACTTACATTTCACACAAATTGGAATGTTTCTTATACTTGAAAGAAAAATTAATGAATCTACCTCAAATTCTTAGTTTTGAGCTTTCTCAAAATACTGCATATAAGAGGTTAAAATTGTCAGAAATTAGAAGGTGTACAAATTTTCAGAACCAAGACAAAACTATCAACCAGTTCTAAGTTCGGATTTGTTTAAAATACTAAATGATATTTGAACCTCATGAAATTTTGTGAACCTATTATAGACGTATACGGGATATACATATAATCATTTCAGCTTCAAATTTTATCTAGTTAAAGAAAAATGATTTTCGGAAGTCGGTCCAAAATTCAGGACAAACTGTTAATTGTTTCAAAGTTAGTCTTACCATAATTTCACACAATCATTTGAAAATCATTCACACATGATTCAATCAATCTAAGCATGAATACTCATCAAATACAACATATATAACTTTCTTTAACATGCATACACGGTACAATATAATTGAAATCAGAGTGGTAAAGTTGTTACCCACCTATAGCTTCTTGAGCTTAGTTCTCTTTGTTCCTGACAAATAGTTTCCAGCACAACCCTTATTGTAGTTTATTACCTTAATCTCTTCAAAGGCCTTTAGCAAAATTGTCATAACTCAATTTGGAGGGTGTTACATACTTGATTGTTTTTTTTGATAAAAAGATGACAGTGTCATCGCTTCATTAATGTAGAATTAACGAAACAAGTAGAGCTACAGAAACGAACCCCCTTGGGGCCACCCCGTCAAAATAAAAAACAAGCAAAACATAATTAAGATACAAGGATTACAAACTCTAAGTGCAGGAACTAAAAAACAAATGGCGCACATCTGCTGCCAAACCCCCAAGACGACACTCCGTGGTAACGATCTTTTTCCTTACCCTCCAACCGAAGGCTCTTCTTGGTCCCGCTTTTTCCTGGAAAGCTTATATTCCTCCTCCAATCTTGGTCTCTTCTTGGGTCTTAGATTTCCTGTCCATTCATGAATGCATATGTCAATTTTGTGCATCAGAACTGATAATCTAATATATATGTTGCGAAAGCATAAATCGTTCTGGTCTAGCCATAGGTTCCAAATCGTAGACACTACAGCTATGTCCCAATCTAATCTATCCTCCCTTGTAATCTTGTTACTTCTAATGTGTCCCCAGACTTCCGAACTGGACCCGGGCAACTCTATAATCCCAAACCTAGGGCCCAAATTCTCCCATACCATTCTGGCTCTAGGGCAGTAAAAAAGAATGTGGTTCGTGTCCTCTTGTGTTAGGCATCTAGTGCAAGCTATGTTAACCTCTATGCCTCGTTTCCTCAAGTTTGCCTTGGAAAGGATGGCGTCATTATCCACCAACCAAAGAAAGACTTTTACTTTGGTTGGAGCGTTAATGTGCCATATAACATCAGCCGCTTCACTTCTTTTTCCTCCGTCGTTCAATCTTTTGTAGAGTGATGAAACCGTGAAACTTACGGTCGACTCCAGCGTCCATCGCCTCATCTTCATCCTCTTGGGTGTACCTCCCCTTTGTGCGAATAAAGTTGTTTAAAGCTTGTAGTTGAGCTATAGAATCTTGATCTATGGTGTCCTTGACTTCTAAATTTAACCTGTCGTTGCGCCATAAATCACTCACCAAGGTGTCTATTAAGGGCTACATTTGCAGCTAGCGGGAAAAGTCCGCTAAGCGAATTGTTACCGCACCATTTATCCTTCCAAAATCTTGTGTTCTTGCCATTCCCTACCCTGTAGATAGTGTTGGCATGGTATATGTGTCCCATTTTTGAAACCCCCTTCCATAAGAAAGTATTCTTACTATAGACGCTTCTATCTCCGTATCTGAATTTCTTCCTCGTCCGGTACTTAGTAAAAGACTTGTACCACCAATTGTTGCGCCTGTTATCCAACTTCGACCATTTACTGAGCATCACTTTGTTCATATCCCTAAGATTGATGATACCCAGACCCCCGAACTCTTTACTTTTGCAGACTCTCCCCCAGCTTATGAGATTTAGCCATTTGGCTCCCCCGTTAGCCCCTTTCTAGAGAAATCTCCTGCTTTTGTTTATTCTGTTAATTACCCAGGTCGGTAATTCATAGATAGACATTAGGTAAACCGGAATGCTGTTAATCACGGAATTCAAAAGCGTAATCCTCCCTCCTAGTGTGAGCAATCGCCCTTTCCATCCAGCCAGCCTTTTCTCGATTTTTTTGATTAGTAGGAGCCAATCTTCCCTTGTTAAAATCCCTGGCCTAATCGGTATCCTCAAATAGACTAGGGGGAACTCCCCCTTATTGCACCCCAACATCTGCTGGATTGTAGCGATGAGAATAGCACAGTTCTCGCTAAGAGGGATAATACAACTCTTGGTGAAGTTTATTTTTATTCCGGACCAAGCCTCAAAACACTTAAGTATTGTACCCATTGCAGTAATCTCCTTTTTGGAACCCGATCCGAACAACAGAGTATTATCCGCATCTGAAGGATGGAAATCGTTTCAGGGTTTCCTTTGATTTTGATACCTTGGATGACATTTTCCTTTCTGCCATTTCCGATCATCTCTGCTAATCCGTCTGCAACGATGGCAAATAATAGCGAGGACAAGGGATCTCCTTGCCTTAACCTCCTTTGACACCTAATTTCTTTTCCCAGCACGCCGTTGATAATAAGAGACGATTTTTCTTCTCTAACACACTGATGTATCCACCTCCTTCACCTATCCCCGAATCCTTTAAGAAGTAAAACCTCGTCAACACAGTCCCAACCTACAGAATCGTAAGCTTTCTGGAAGTCAACTTTGAATAGAAAACCGTCCGTTTTATCCCTGTGCCCTCTGAAAACGACTTCGTGTGTCGATGCTACACTGTCCATAATGTCTCTTCCTCTAATGAACCCGCTCTGCGATTCCCCAATAATGTCGTTAAGTTGGGGGCCTAATCTATTAGCCAAAACTTTCGATATAATTTTGAAAGAGCCATTCAATAGACTGATGGGTCTCAAATCTCCTACCGTCCTGATTTCGGAGTTCTTAGGGATTAAGACGATATTTGCGTAGTTCAACCTTCTCAGATCTGCATCACCGTTATAGAATTCATGAAAAATGCTCATGATGTCCGCTTTTATAATTTTCCAGTACAAGTTATAAAAGAATAGCGGGAAACCATCCGGCCCCGGCGCCTTATCTTGCCCCAGGCCTTTGATTGCAATTAGTACTTCTTCGCTGAAGTTCCCCTCGATGTTATCGCTTCCGTTGAGCCTTGTTGTACTCTATGAGTCCTGCTTCAATTTACATCTATTGATTCTTTTTTTTCCCAGCAGCTCCTTAAAATTATCATTAATGTGCTGCTTGATTCTATCCTCATTCTCGCACTAATCCCCACCCACTTGCATCCCAGAGATATTGTTAATCCGCCTTCTTCCATTGGCGATCCTATGAAAGAATTTGGTGTTGGCATCTCCCTCCTGAAGCCATTGAATCCTTGATCGCTGTCTCCAGTATTGCTCCTCCATATTACCAATTTGCAGGATGTCTTGTCTATTCTTACATAGCCCATCGAATTCGGTCTCTATTAAATCTCTTTCCTCTATAATTTCCAGCTCCTGAATCCTCTCTCCAATTTTCTTTCTTCCTTTGGTTTTGTCCAAATTCTTCCCTTGCCCAATGTTTAAGTCTTTTTCTGAGTCTCCTAAGCTTTTCGATCTAGCGTCCCACCCCCGAAATCGAAGTTGTTGGGGCATTCCATGAATTTTCGATGACCCTGTGAGTTCCTTCACACAACGTCTATGCTTTCTCGAATCTGAACTGGAATCTATTCGTCCTCTCTCCTTCGCCGTTGTCCAGGGATAACGGCGTATGATCTGATGTGAACCTCACTAATGCTTTAACCTTAGCCAGGGGGAATTTATCCTTACATTCAGAGGTAACAAATATTCTGTCTAACTTAGCTAAAATAGGAGAGGCCTGCATGTTAGACCACATGAACTTCCTATTCCTTGCGTCTACTCCAATAATTCTGGGTCATTGATGATCGAATTGAACTTGTCTCTTTCAATCGTTGGCGCTCCTCTTCCTTTGTATTCATTCCGAAATCTGGTGATGTTGAAATCTTCGCCTAGGACCCACGGTCCCCTGCATCTACCTATAATATCCCTAAGCTCATTCTAGAACGCTCCCCTCCTGTTGGACTCGTAAGGCCCGTAAACTGAGGTAACCGTATGAACCCAGTTATCGCTACGACGCCTAATGACCACCGTGACCGAAAAAATCCCGCAATATCCTCTATAATCTCACACAAACTCGGATCCACTCCTATAGTGATACCCCCAGAAAACCCTATCGAAGGCTTGAACCTCCATTCAAAATTTCCTATTCCCTTAATATTTTGGAACTCTTCCTTAGTAGGTACTTCTACCCTGGTCTCTTGCATGGCGCAAATACTTGGCCTGCTCTTAACAATAGTATCGCTAATAAGTCTTTTTTTTGTTTTCTGACGCATCCCCCTAACATTCCAGAAGATGTATAACATAAAAACAACTACTATCCAACCCCTATACTCTAATCACCCAAGAGGATCCCCCCTTTAGGCTTTCCCTCGCAGACTCTCCCCTCTAATAATGTTGACGTGATGTAGTTGCTCTTCTCTATTGGAACTCATATCTAAACCGTATAGACTTGCGAAGTATATGAGAGAATCATCATATTAAGTTAATCTAAAACTGAAAGATTGTTTGACACAATACCTCAAACTGTTGATACTGGTTCCCTAGTCCTTGTCGCTGCTTTAAGCCAATTCTCTTCGCTTGGACCGTTGGACCCCCATTTGTCCAACTGCTTTAAACATACATTGTTCGTAAACTACTAGTTTTGTGTTAGTAAGCTACTAACATTGTATCAGTAAGCTACTAATAAGTTAGTTAGCTTAGTTATAATGTAGTAGAAGAGATTACTCCTCGAATGCTTAAATTGTTGTGATTGCATGAAACTACACGCTTGTAGTAATATGCTTAGTGGTTGTAGTTGCATGCTTAGCTAATTAGAAACTCATGATAAAGTTGAGTAGATTGTAGTAAAGAACTATTGGTTGCATAGAAGAGATTGTAGGCATGAATACGGTGGTTGATGGAATACCGTATACGTGTGTATGCGGGAATGCATACTTGAACATTTACATATGGTAGTATGGTGCACATTAAGTGCACTAGTTTGGTGCATGTGTGGGTCAGCCCTTAGCATGATTTGAAAGCTAAGTTGAACCCAAACTAAATCAAGATAAGACTTGTTGAGATTCAACTAGGTTGGATTCACTTTGAACCTAGTTAGTGATATTTTATTGTAAATGTGAACAATGAGACCTTGAGTACTGATAATTTCACCTAAAAACCAAGTGGTGATCAATGAAGGAATCAAGCGGATGAGATTTGACCTAAATTGAGTAAAGGTGTTAGCCCTAAGTAGTGTGACTCATGATTGGTAAGGACAGGCACTAGTTGGGCGTTGTATTCTCCTGTCAAGGGGACACGTGCGGCGTGGTCTCGTCTGTTAATTTCTGGGATTTAGTGATAAGGACTGTATGGTGGAAATTAGGGAATGGACCCTCCAAATCCACCTAAGGTTTATGTTGTTCAATACGAACAAGGAGCAAGAGTGTAACTCTAAGTCTCTGGGCGGAGTAGGGGTGGCCCTATCGATTCGCCTTATGTTCATGATAACTTTGGTAGGGGCAGGAGTGGAGAAGGACCATGATTCCTGCAGAGCTGATAATCACCAGCCTGACCGGGAGTGAAGAGGGACCACGATCCTGTCAGAGTGGAGAAGGACCATGATCTGAACGAACATGGTGATTACTGTCGTTCAGAGTGGAGAAGGACCACGATCCGACTGCAGGAGCGGAAATGGACCGCATGTGCTGTAGACTCTACCAGTCACTAGATGAATGTCAGAAACAGGAAGGAGTACAAAAGTATGATACATGGCGAGGGATTGAACCCTATCATCTGGAGAATACGAACTCGATTTGGGGAGTATGTAGTATGGGATGCATACGTTTCTAAATCAAGTTTGCATTAGATTAAGAGCATGATGTGCATATGAATTGTGCATTAGAATCTAGATCATGACATACACCGACACTTGTGGTTTGACTTTCACATTTTTTTTCTGCATCAAATATTGATTGTTGAGGATTTTGGAGATTGTGGTTTTCATCCGCGTTGCGTCAGTTGTATTCAACTGACGTGCCCACAGTTTGCTAATGCAGGATCGCTGATCGTGGAGCAGGAGACTCGAGCTGCGGAAAGCATCCGAGTGTAGGATAAAGTTTTCTTGTGCAATGTAAGTTTCTAATTTCCTGTAATTTTTCTGTGCTGTGTACTCATCGAAGTAAAGATTCTGGGTAAGTGTCACGAGCTCCCAGTGTGTGGAACTCGGGGCGCTACAAACTTTCCCCTACAAGCTCCGGAACCTGCAGTGCCCATCTTTCATGCTCAGACTCATATGGACTACCTCCGCTTTGTAATCCATTTAACGCCCCTATCTTCTCCTCCGAAGAATCACAATGTGGAATAATGGCCATCTGCTCTGTAATCTGCACCAAAGGATGCTCCTCGTCTTCTCCCTCTACCACCGTGAATGCTTCGCCCGCTTCCCGCTTCTCATTAAGCTTTGAGCCCTCCCCGTCGCCTTCCGCTAGTGTTCGAGCATTCTCGAAAGCCTCCTTTCCTTTTCCTAACCCAATTATCCGATCGTCACACACATTACCCAAAAGAAGCTTCCCTGCATGCTGTGAATGCTCGGTCTGAGCAATTGACATACTTGATTTTGCAATGGGGATTAATGAGTTTCCTCGGTTTAAAGTATTACTGAGATTTTTGCTGAAGAAATTTGTAGGACTAGAAGTAACAAAAACCGACACGCGCAAGGTTCTAATAAAGGGGGGAAATACATTTAAACACTTCTTTTAAATGGAAAACATATAGAATGTTTCTTTTAGGGCCAAAACGAACGTTAAAAACGTTTCCATTCATTTTGTCATCAAAACATGCAAAAAATGGACACAAAATAAGCCGAAACGGGTCCAAATGAGTTTAAACAGGCTGTTTAGTAACTGTTTTTCTTTTCTTTTTTGAATTGAGGCTATCCAAAATTGAGCAAGGAAAAGAACTTGTTCAAGCATCATTAGTGTCAAATGTCACCAAAAGGTGCACTTTGAATCTTTCCTTAATTTTAAAATTAACTTATAAACTATCTAGTATAATTTATTTGTGCATATGATATGTGATTCTCACATATTGAAATCTTAAATATTTAACATTTCAAAAAAAAATCCTTTATTTTTGGAATTTTTTATGTTTGTTCTCATTTTTAATATTTTTAATATTTTTTATATTAAGAACTAGAAAACCGTTTTTACCCGTTTAAACCCCATTTAAATAGAAAAAACACCCAACGATGTCCGACCATTTAGATCTTGTTTCCATTGTTTGGAAACTTGTTGACAGGGATGCTTGTAGTAACAATAGGTATTGTAGGAAGTAAAGGTGGATGGCAAGATGATTTGCATACCCAATGGCAAAGACTATGGGTATATGTAAACTTTCTGTTGTATTTTCTATTATACTCCAAATCAAGTTTTTAGGTTTCGTCAGAAAAGTATCAACATTTTAGTACTACCCGGTTTAGCTGGGGTGTGGTATGAATTCAGTGTTACCGGGTCCCCCCACCCCCTCCAAACTATGATCCGGATCTCACGGACCAATTTATGGTGGGTTCTCAATCCGGAACTCTTAAATTAGCTATTCGCATACAACCTTTTCCGTATCTATGAAATGAAGACCTTTATTCATTAATTCATGAACTTCTCTTCATACTCTCGTGAATTAGTCATTAGATTATACTCTTATATTTAGCAATGTAGGTAACTAATACTTTTATATATTAATTTTATCTCGGTATCATTCTTAACATGCACACACACATACATATGTATAGATATAAATTAAATGAGAGTTCCAACTCATCTTACCCACTCCATACCACGCACCACTGAAGGTAACGAATCGTGATCGTGTATCCGTTCCACGAACCGAAACATACTGCGAACCTCGTAATACTCGTATGAAACCTTCCTGTCGAAATTTGTTTTGGAAGAATTTCGGCAAGTTTTAGTGAAGGTTTATGGATGCACGGAGATGAATTTCAAATCTTTCATTACATGTTCATGAACGTACTCTTTACTTTTTCTGGCATATGTATTATTCCTAATTTTTGCTCAATTCAGTGGGCTTGGAGTATGGTACATGTTTGTGATTTTCTGTTTAATACATATTGTTAAAATTCCATGTATATTTTTTGCATCTGTTTCACTCGCTAATCTAAACTAGTTTAGTTTGGACTTGAATATATTACCTTCTCTGACTAAAATGTAATCATCTCTTCTGTATGTTGTTCTTAATTATATAGCTTATATATCATGTTTTCTTGAGACTGATTTCAAAATTTTCTAATAGGACGCCATGGCACACATTTGGAAGTCAATTGTGGCAGAACCCAAGAAAACTGTTGATGAGTATTTTGATCCCATTGTCGAAGATTTATTAATACAATCTGGTTCAAGGCTTTGGCGCTCACGTGAAGCATCATGTCTTGCCCTTGCTGACATTATTCAAGGCCGCAAATATTTTCAGGTGATTATACAAGGCCTTGAGTCACATTTGATTGTTTTTTATTTCTTTCTAAAGATATATTGTGTATGAGATGTTGAATAGGTGATTCTTTGGATGAACGCATTAACTATTTTAACTAGAGAGTTTGCTGTTGTTGGCTATATAAGGAATAACTAAATTTGCATGTGCAGATGTAAACATGCCATATGATTTATTTTTAGTAAAATGTAAGGATATACTTCCTCTTATTAATTTAGTTTCAAATGGAATATTGATTGCCCAATGGCTAGTCTTATTAATTACTAGTTCTTACATATGTAATCTGCTATATCTGAAGTTTCAGGTGTGGCGGATAGCCATCTATTTAAATGTTCTACTGTTTACTTGTTTATGTCGTTTTTCAGGTTTCTAAGCATTTGCGAATAATATGGACAACAGCATTTCGTGCTATGGATGATATAAAGGAAACTGTACGGAACTCTGGTGACAGTTTATGTCGTGCTGTCAGTTCATTAACTGTTAGGCTCTCTGATGTATCGCTTACTCCAGCCTCTGATGCAAGTGAAACAATGAGTATTGTTTTACCCTTTTTGCTAGTTGAAGGGATAGCGAGTAAAGTTTCCAGCGTACAGAAGGCATCAATAGCAATGGTTATGAAACTATCAAAGGTGAATATACTTTGTGTTTAAGAAGAATCTATACACCTTGTGTTTACTTCTCCATATGCTTTATATTCATGAGTATTCTTGTTTTCCTTACATATTTATCCTTTTTCAAAAAAATCCAGAACACCTCATTAGATCCCTGACATAAAAAATAAATATTCACTTTTTTATTAAAATATCTTTGCAGCAGTTTCTCTTTTCTTTTTCTTTTCTCGCTTACTTGTTCGATGAATATGCCAACTGAAAGTTGTTAAGGGCCTGAGGAAACAGAAAGAAGTGCTTTACCCTATCTAAATGTTTACATGACATTGTTCTCTTTATTCCATCTTTTTTAAAGAAGAATTAGGAAACTGCTTCAAATTTCTAAATATGAATCTATACAAAAAAAAAAAAATCCCTATTATTGGTTTTCTTTATTTATATTTAAAGAATTGGTTTTGGTTGAAACCCATTTATTAGGGTTTAAAAAGCAAAGAATAAAAACAGAATTGAAAATATAAAAGAAAACTTAGAAGAGAGGGAAAGAAAAGTAAGAATCTCAAGCAATATCGTTGCCTCTGCTTCATCATCTTCAGTTTTTCTTTCACTGTAGCTTCTTCTTCTTTTTTTCGCCCTGTGATGTGCCGCTTCCTATAAAGAGGTATTAGGGTTTTGATAAGATGATGAGTTTACAGAGATTGGATTGGGTCGAATCTCAGTGAAATTTGACCTGAACTAGGTACTCCATATAACTTAAAACTTGGGTCTGGGCAAAATCTATGGATTTTACCCAACTCGATTTATCCACTCACTTAGAAGACATTTAAAAAGGCATCTAAAAAGATGTCTCTTTCTCAAGTATAATGTCTCTTTCTCAAGTATAAGATGATGAGTTTATATAACAATGGTGATTTGTTTCTCACTTTAAAATGGTAAAGAAAGCACACATACAATGCGTATGCAAATAAATCTGGCTAACACAAGCATCCCAATCCCCACCATAACTTAGGTTTTAGTTTAGTGTCGGGGACATTTTACATTTGCAAATATCTTCTTTCTGATTCTGAATTATTTGGCAGTTAAATGTCATCATGGCTCAATGTTCTAGCTGTTTCCCTGAATTTTTTTTGCATAGTGTCTTGCCTTGATTATTCAATCCAGATTTCCAATATTTCAGGGTGCTGGGACTGCTATTCGTCCGCATTTGCCTGACCTAGTTTGTTGCATGTTGGAATGTTTGTCAAGCCTAGAGGATCAGAGACTTAACTACGTTGAGGTTTGTTCTTGTTCAAGTTAACGATTTGTTCACTGTTGGGAAATGTAAAAGGAGATTTATTCATATCATATTCCTTACCTTTAGTAACGAGGTTCACTTAGAATTTCTTTTTCTGACAACTTCATTTTGTCTTTTATAAATACAGTTGCATGCAGCAAATGTGGGAATTCAATCAGAAAAACTTGAAACTCTGCGAATTGCAGTTGCAAAAGATTCACCGATGTGGGAAACTCTCGATCTGTGTCTGAAAGTTGTTGATGCGCAGTCGTTAGATGCACTAGTTCCTCGTCTAGCTCAGATGGTTAGATCTGGTGTTGGTCTTAACACAAGGTATATTAGAGCATCCACAATGGTGTTTTTCATTTTGCCAAAAATGGCTGCTACAGTAATAGCAAATAGGATCGAAGGGTGCAGTGCTTGTTTGCTATATTCTTCGCTTTTTAAAAAAAATTGCGTGGGACGGTATAACATATACCGTCGCACAATTTTTTTTAAAAAAATTGCGTGGGAAGGTATATCATATACCGTCTCTGGTTTAAAAACAAAAATTAAAAATTTTAATTACTGATTAACTATTAAAATATATTAATTAAATAAAATAAATTATATAATAATACCTAAACCTAATTAATTAACTACCTAAACCTAATTAATTATCCTAAACCTACCCACTCAATCCACAATTCAAGGACGGTAAATCATGTACCGTCCGAGAATTTGTATTTTTTTTTTAATTTTAATCGGCCAAATCTTGGCCGTTCATTTAAAAAAAAAATTAAAAAAAAGGAAAAATACAAAAAAGAAAACCTCATGGACGGGATATGATCTCCCATTCGATTCAGACAGGATATGATCTCCCATCTGAGGAGTTTTTAAAAAAAAAAATCGTAAGGACGGTATATGTGATGTAAAACCAACCCTAAAATAGAGAATTTTCCAAGAATTTTAATGGGTTAATTTTACCAACATGAAAGTGCGGATTTAGATTGGATATTTTAACAGTTAACAGGTTCGATGGGTTTTCAAGAATTGAATCAAATGCTAACAATCCCAATTAATAATTCAACCTTAATCAATGAGTAAATCCCTATGTGTTTTAGCAAGTAAAAAGTGCAATACCGATTCGTACTCTAATCTAGCATGTGGATCACTCAATCTCAGTATTTTGTGGTCGACAGGCAAATCAGATAATATGCTAGATAATATGGCAGTAAAACACAAATACTTAATAATGGAAAGATTATACCGAATATGAAGAACAACTGCAACAATCGAAGCGGCTCCTGTTGGAAGAACAGGTCGTGGATCTGCTGTGCTCGGGAGGAGTCGGCGACTGGGGCGTGGTCGTCTGCTGTGCTCGGGAAGAGTCGGCGACTGGGGGCACGGCGCTGGTGTCACTGCTATGGAGTTGCGACAGGTAGCACAGGGGAAGGTCGCGGGCACAGGCGTGGCGTGTGCGGCGACCGGTCGAGGCGAGGAGGTAGGAGGTCGGGAGTTTGCAGATGGCGAGGAGTTCGGGGTGAGTAGCAGGAGGAGGTCGACGTGGAGGACGGGGATGACGATGGAGGGAGATGGCTTGGAGGTCGGGGAAACAGGACGGGGCGCACACAGGAGGATGGGGGAAGAGAGGGGATCGGGAGGTAGTGTTTTGGAGGTAGGGCGGCTGGGGTTTGGGTTTCGGAGCAGTGGGTTGAGGAAGACGAAGGGAATAGGGGGCGGCTGGTAGTATAGGATTAGGGTTTTTTTTTTTGTATTTGGGGATTTAGGGAAATTTGTGGGGATTTTTTTAATTGGGGATAAATTTTAGAACTAATCACTAATTCTAAAACTAGATTAGGATTTATCACAAACCCTAATTTGTATCTCAGTTGTATCACACAAAGGAGAGAGAGGAAGAGCAAAAACTCAACACAAATTTTTAATCAATAATGGCATATCTTCTCATTCATCTCAAGGCCTTTAAATAGGCTCAAAATACATCTTGATACACATCTCCAAAATATTCTCAAAATCTAAAAATTACAAAAAGATTACATATGGCTATAATTGCCAGAAATAAAAAAGGTACTGAAATAAACTAAACAGGAAAGATGTCCTCATCAATATGTTTTCCCGTCTGACGCGATTAAAATATATTAAAATGGGTGCGACGGTATATGATATCCCGTCCTTTATAATTTGAGAATGGGTATTTCGTTTCTCAAATTTGAGAAACAAGTATAGCACATTTGCTAAAAATTGGCAAAATGAGAAACCATTGCAGACGATCGTTTCTTATAAAATGGCAATTTGCCAATTATAAGAAACCACTGTGGATGCTCTTACAATGCTCTATATATGAGAACAGTGGCATTTATACTTAACTATCCCAAAATTGGTGATGGACAAAAGTTTTTTTCCTGTTTTTTGATATTAAGGATGGGGTAATCCCCAGCCATTTATATATATATATATATATATATATATATATATATATATATATATATACATATATCTATATTCTATATAATAAAACACAAAAAAGCTATCAAGTGGCTCCCATTCAATATGGTTGAAATCAATGGTTCAAATTTATCCTCACAAAACATATTTTTCCGCCCAAAAGTTCTCCCCCAAAACTCAAATTCAAATCCTCCAAAACAACTCCTTTATTTATTTATTTATTTATTTATTTATTTCTCTCTCTCTCTATTTATTTATTTATTTATTTATTTTCAGATTTTAGGTTTGTAATTTTCAGATTTTTTATGCATTTTTTATTGCTCATGTTACATTAAAAATAGCAAATATCTCATCAACAGTTAAATTTCATCATTTTCCACACTCAAAGTTCTAAGAAGTTGGATTTTACACCCCCATTTATAATTATTTTTCAGCATATACTAATGGAAACATGGACTTTAATTTACAACTAATTATTGTTTTACTATTCAAACTTGAGCTACATAATTGTTGTTTTACTGTTTACACGACTTTCATAGGTTGTATCGTTCTGAAGACGTGCCATAGGCACGTACCCACTGGCAAATCTAGTGTGTGTATATATATATATATATATATATATATATATATAATTATAGCTCATTTGGTGAGAACCACGTGAGAAATTTTGTTTGGGACATTAGTTGAAAAATCTGAACCGTTTATTTTAATCTACATGACTAAATTAGTCTATGGATGAGAAATCGGGTCGTTTGAGATTCGTTTGTCCATTCATTGTAGTGTTACAAATTGTATGGCTAAAAAAATGTTTTTTTTATAATGACATGATGCATGGACAAATAAATTTCAAATGAATTGATTTTATATTTCTAGACTAATTTGGCAGTTCGGATCATTCATATGATGGATAGGCATGGAATTCTCATGAACCCGATCGCTACCTTATATATATATATATATATATATATATATATATATATATATATATATCGGGAAATCTATATATATCGGGAAATCTTCGGTTGCGAACGGATTTGATGCGAATTGGTGTGCGAACCATTATTGCTGCTATCCCTAGTAGTGGTAAGAGTGATGCCACTACTAGGAATAGCGGCCTCGAACTAAACAGTGTTTCACATGCCAGTTCGCACCCAAAGCCGTTCACAACCGAAGGCCTATATATATACAACAACAACAAAGCATTTTCCCCAATTAGTTGGGGTTGGCTACATGAATCCTGGTTTTCCATTCTGCTCGGTTTAGCACAATATCTTTTGTAAGGCTATAAGCTATCATTATCTTTTCTCACCGTTTCCACCCAAGTAAGTTTAGGTTTTCTCCTACCCTAACTCTACCCTCAATACTTATCAAATCACTCTTTCTAACGGGGGCACTACTAGGTCAACGTGTGATATGTCTAAACCACCTAGGTGATTCTCTTGTAATTTATCTTGGATTGAAGTTACCTTTACCATGTCTCGTATATACTCGTTTCTAATTTTATCCTTCTTGGTTTTACCACATCCATTTTAGCATCCTTATCTTTTCTGCACTCATTTTTTGGACATGTTTCTTTGTTGCCCAACACTCTGTTCCATATATCATTGCTTGTTTAACAGCCATTCTATAAAATTTTTCCTTCAACTTCAAAGGTATACGTTTGTCACACAAAACACCACTAGCACTTCTCCACTTAAGTCACCTTGCTTAGATCCTATGTATAACATCTTCATAAATCTCTCAATCTCTTTGTATAATCATGCCTAAATATCGGAAACGGTCTCTCTTACGTATGTGTGGACCATTAAGCTTCACTACTTTTTCATTTATGTTCCGAATATCACTAAAATTACACTCCGTATACTCTATTTTAATTATGCTTATTCTGAAACTTCTAGCTTCCAAAGTTTCTTTCATAATTCGAATTTAGCATTGATTCCCGCTCTAGTCTCATCCACTAAGACGATGTCATCGGCAAAAAGATACACCAAGACACCTCATCTTGTATTCCTCGTGTCTATTCATTCATAACCAAAGTGAAGAGGTAGGGCTTAAACCTGAACCTTGGTGTAAACCTACGGTAATAGGGAATTCACTACTTTCTGTGGTTGATCTAATTATGATCTTTGCCCCTTCGTACATATCTTTAAGCACCTCAATATATCGAGTAGTTAATCTATTATTATTTAACACCCACCATACTTGTCATGCCCCGCTTCCCAAAATATGGAAGTACGGGCACACATAAGGCCCAGCGAATGATATATATGTAAATCATTCATAAGATGTAATATTCAACTTTACAATATAAAATATAATCACAACCACGCATGGATAAGTAATTACACAAACAATGAATAAACTTCAATAATCCATGAAATAAATCTACAAAATAATATCTAACTTCTGGAATAACTTCGGGACAAAAATGCCCGGATAACAATGTATGAAAACAGCGATAGTGACTAGGAAAGCATGAACACAGAAAATAAATGCAAGCTAAAAATCCAGCCAAGTCCTTCAGTCAATTCATCTCGTGTACCTGCACTTTCAACAGCTAGAGTTTGGGGGGAATGCCCGTTAGAGTAAGCTACAGGCGACAAGTAATAGCAAGTAATAAACAGGATATAGAAGAAAACAAGGTGAGAAACAATTTGAACATGTACAACATCAATAAGGACGATAGGATGCATTTATAATCATGAAGTTCAATGAATTGATATGCAAAAGTCAATAATACAATGGTTGGTAACAATAAACAATGATCAAAATGCAAGTATTGGTATTTAGTGTCAAACTTAAATCTATCAATCTTTTATTAATCCTAACTAATGCACGCAATCTTGCGTCCCATATCACAGGTTCAGGTGCATGTAATCAAGTGATGTTTAGACTCTAATGGTGAATTCTATAAGATCATGTACTCGGGTTTTTCAGTGACAATAACATGAATTATATCATGTGAACATGAACGTGAAATCATGTAATCATGTAATGGATTCTAGAGGTGGCCCCCGTCGTCTCAAGACGTGACACTTAGTTCCATATAACTTGTAACAGGAAACAAGTAAACATGTAAGCAGGAGTCACTATTACGAGAAATACAGGGCTTCTTCCGAGTACACTTTTCTATATTGCCCACTATTAGATCTTTCCCTTTATTACCCCGGCTTGTTATACTTTTACAATAATTACTCATGAACATGCAACTAATGAAACGGGTATCAAGGCAGTGACAAGAAGGTATCGAAGTATGCAATGCATGATGTGCAAGTTCAATTCTTAAAATGCGAGAAAGATATTTATATTTAAATACATGAAGATACAAATTCTAGACAGCAGTACACTACTGTACTAAAACCCACTTTCCCGCTGCTACAGGAAAGCGAGTTCAGTTCCGTCAGGAGTTTTAGAAACTAGACTTCCTACCGGATCCAATGCATATTCACACGACAAATTATAATTACAGTAGCTATGTGTATAAATTCATTCTTTACTGGTTTCATGTTCAGGCAGCATGTCAGGGTCAATTCTTATATATAAAAATTGACTGTAAATTCATTAAAAATCTTACAAAATTTTTAAATTAACTCCTAATCATGCCCAGTAACATCCTAGTTAATCTCAAGTCTTAACTCTTCTGATAACACATTATTTTAGTCACTTAATCATGACGATGTACTCCTAAACAGTAATATGGAATTTAAAAAAATGTTACAATACTAAAATTAGTATATGTTGCAACCTAAAAGTCGGATTCTAGATCCGTCAATTGTTCTAGATTCTAGACACAGGGTGGCTACAACTTTCATTTAATAAGTTCTAATTTATGTTATTAGTAGCTAGGTCAAAATCTCACTGTAAGTTGGAGTAAACAGCAGGACATCAATATAATAATTGTAACTGTAACGATTGTGATTTACAAACATGTAGTTTAATATCTAGAATTGAATATTCATTCATATCTAGTAACTAGAATGGATTCCTATTGTTAACATGATGAGAGTTATTAATTCTATGATGACAATGCAAATGTATGAAAAGAAAGCAAGCGATGCAAGGAAGGAGAAGCAATAAGAGAATCCTGGGATCTATGGGTTATGGGCCCACCATGCTTCCACTGCGCTACTCTGATGGTGATGTTCCACGCCGTAGACATGTCGTTGTAGACCATGTAACGTCAATCGACGAACCGAGCCGGAAGAAAAAGAACAGATGACATCGGAATCAAAAGAATATGGGTATAAAAGAACAAAATTATACCCAATAAGGAATCAATGAGTGAATGAATGGAAGGGACGAAACAACTGAGAAATGAAGGAACTGAATATGAGGGGATCAAAGAGGAATCAAATAAGAGGAGTATCCAGATATATGTTGGTTATTACATGTTCATGTGATTGACGTGCGCATATTATTGAGTTAAACTGGCTAGAGCCAAACTTGACTAACACATTAGCCAGTCATGACTAACACATTAGCCAAACCTGACTAACACATTAGCCAAACCTGGGTTCTGATACTACTAAAAACCTATCACGCCCCGCTTCCCAAAATACAGGAATACGAGTCCGTGACGAAGGCCCAGCCAATGATTTTAACATCATCTATAAGTTGTACCAATCTTAACTCAACAGCCTGAAAAGAAATAATCACAACCACACAGAAAAATATAATCACATAAACAGATACTAAGATAAAAGATGCAGTAGTCCAACATAATAACCAATTGCTGGAAATATGCAACAATTACGGGTCAACAAAGCTCGGGATGCAAAGTTAAACAAAAGTAACAATGCGATATAAAAATAACATGGAAGAAACAATTTATTGCAAAGCAAGCTCCTGCTCCAATCCTAGAAGAACTGCTCACCATTGCCTTCTGGCAATTCTCCTTGTGCACCTGTGATTGGATCAACTAGAGTGGGGAAAAATGACCATTAGAGCAAGTACGGACAACAAGTAGTGAAAATCAAAGAGTAAAGGAACATGGTACATCAAGGAATATGAAGCAAGAACAAAGTCCAAAAGCAATAACAAAGTCAATAAACAATGGTAAGTGTACAAGTGTCAACTTAGGTTTATTAGCATTTTATTACCCTATCTAGTGCACGTACTACTGTGTCCCATACCACAGGTTCGGTGCATGCAAAACAGTGTTCGTTTAAGACATAGTAGTGGGATCTACAGAGCGTGTACTCGGTGTAACAAGATAACAAGGTCACAAGATAACATGATAACATGATAACATGATAACAAGTTCATAAGTTAATGAGGTCGCAAGTATTTCTCCACCTTCCATGTCAATAGTACAAGTAAACAAGAAGGGCCCTACCGAGTACAGTTTCTGAAATTATCCACTACTAAGTCAATCCTTATTACCCCGGTTTGTTTAATATTTTATTATGTCATTCACGATCATGCAAGTGTGTATTAGCGTATCAAGATGATGATAAGGATGCAACAAAATGATGTGATGCATGATAAAATACATGTAATTGTGAATCTGAAAAGAGCAGACATAGCAGTACTAAAACAGCAATAACTCACAAACTATAATTCGGAATTCGATTCCTCAAATGGATGTAAACTAGACATCTGTGGCTACAACTCATATTCAGTAAGTTTCAATTGATTTTGATTACAACTAGATCGATTACCTTAATCTTTGCAGCTTAAGGGTTCTGGCAGCAGCTTATAATCGAAACTCTACGAGTGAAAGCAAGGTGTAAAATCACTATAAAAATCTACAAAAATTAGGAATGGATCCTAAGGATGTCTACTAAGTTTCTGCAGAATTTCATGTCATTACACTTCTGTTACCATGGTGTTTCAACTGAAAATTGTGTCGGTGTTTCACTAAATTGCAATTCTGGAAATACAGACCAGCAGTGACTAAAACTGTAATATCTCACAGCTCACAGATCGGAATCTAGATCTGTAAGATTTTCTGGAAACTAGATTCATTAGGCTACAATTCCTTTTTATATAGTTTTGGTTGATTCGTATTGTAACATGGTCGAAATCTCAGTGCAAAACAGGGTAGGCTGTAGCGCCCCGAGTTCCACACTGGAAGCTCGCGACACTTACCCATAATCTTTACTTCAATGAGTACACAACACATAAATCACAGAAAATTAGAAACTTATATTTGTACAAGAAAACTATATTCTCGACTTGGATGCTTTCTGCAGCTCGAGTCTCCTGCTCCACGATCAGCAATCCTGCAATTAGCAAACTGTGGGCACGTCAGTTGCATACAACTGACGCAATGCGGATGAAACCCGCAATCTCCAAAATCCTCAACAATCAATATTTGATGCAGAAGAAAAAAATGTGAAAGCCAAACCACAACTGTCGGTATATGCCATGGTCTAGATTCTAATGCACAACTCATATGCACATCATGCTCTTAATCTAATGCAAACTTGATTTGAAAACGTATGCATCCCATACTACATACTCCCCAAATCGAGTTCGTATTCTCCAGATGATAGGGCTCTGTCCCTCGTCATGCATCCTACTCTTATACTATTTCCTGTTTCTGACATTCATCTAGTGACTGGTAGAGTCTGCAGTACATGCGGTCCATTCCCGCTCCTGCAGTCGGATCGTGGTCCTCCACTTCGAATGGCATTGATCACTCTGTTCGTTCAGATCATGGTCCTTCTCCACTCCGACAGGATTGTGGTCCCTCTCCGTTTTCGGTCAGGCCGGTGATCATCAGCTCTGCCGGAATCATGGTCCTTCTCCACTCCTGCCCCTACCAAAATTATCATGAACATAAGGCGAATCAATAGGGCCACCCCTACTCCGCCAAGAGACTTAGAGTTACACTCTTGCTCCTTGTTCGTATTTATAACCCAGAACATAGACGAAAACTTAAGAGTCCATCTTCTAAGTTCCGACAGGATTTGTGACTTACGTCTGCATCCCGCTCTTATCACTAAATTTCAGAAATTAACAGTCGAGACAACGCCGCACGTGTCCCAGACGAGACGACGCCGCACGTGTTCCCTTGACAGGTAAGCACACGCCCAACTAGTGTCTGTCCTTACCAATCATGAGTCACACTACTTAGGACTAACGCCTTTACTAATTTATGCAACTTAGATCAAATCTCATCTGCTTAATTCCTTCATTAATCACCACTTACTTTCTAGGTGGAGTTATTAGTACTCAAGGTCTCATTGCTCCTAACATAAGCTATGTTTACTAACCATAAACAATTGGTTAGCAATTAGGTTACTACGAGGTCAAGTCTACATTTCGAACTTCCTAACTTCTCACTAACAAGGTGTTTTAGCATTTTTACTTTACTTATTTACTACCATACTAACCTATTTAGCTTACTAACTTGCTAACATGAATAATGCTAATATTGTTAACATGATTTCACTTGCTAACAATGATCACTATTTACACAAGAAACCCTTATATGGTACTCAGCTACACATTGGAGCTTACTAACATACATTAAACTTACTAACGTTACAACTAAGCTTACTAACATTATAACTAAGCTAACTAACTCATTAGTAGCTTACGATTACAATGTTAGTAGCTTACTATCAATGTAAAATTTAGTAATCAAGATACTAACTTGCTAATCATAAAGACTTTAAGCATTCAAACATGAAAATTTAATTAGACAATTCACTACACAACATCACAAAATCACCACTTATGTTTAATAGTTAACAACACAATCCTCATGCTCAAAACAAGGTTTGTATTCATAATCTTGCATAAAAGATTCATTTTTCACACTTTTACTACCCTTCTTAACACAAAGATTGAATCATTATTTATTCACTAGTATATTTAGGCATATAAAATTCACATAATCACTTCATCTCATTATACATATAAATATTTAGTTAATTTTCCTAAAGAGTAAAACATGGATTGTGAGTAAGCATGCATCATCTACCATTTTTCTAATTAGACCATCGTCTTGCTTACTTCATATGAACTAAAGTATTCAATACTTTCAATTAACATCTTATCAATCATAGCTTCTAACAAGCATATTTTCTAACAAGTATAACTTCAATCAAGCATAACTTCAATACTTCACACAAGCATATCTTTTTATGTCAAGTCATATAAAAATAAATAAGAGGTAAAGAAAAATACTCACTTTTTTACTTAGTGAAAAAGTCTTCAATTGCCTTCTCCTCCTTGCTTCCTTTGATTCTTCCTTGACTTCTTGCTCCAATAATAGTAGTATAATAGTTGTAGTAAAGTAGTATAGTAGTAGTAGTAGTAAATAGCAGCAGTAGTAGTAGACAGCAGCAGCAGTAGTAGTAAACAACAGTGGTAGTAGTAATAGTACGCAACAGCAGTAGTAGTAGCACTAGTAGGTAGTAAGAGTAGTAGTAGTAAACATATATATAGAGAAAAGGGGGTGGAGGGGGCTGCCGGCTGTAAAGAGAGAAAAAGAGAGGTAGTGGAGTGTGGAAAGGTGTAGAAATGCTTAGGTGTCTTTACCTTTTTACACTTAACCCCTCAAGCTTTATTTATTTACACTTGACATATAAATAACCATGTTGGATTGGGCCTTAAGAAAAGAAAATGTTGGATTTTAAAGAAAATATATAGATGAAAACAAACATAGTAAGAATAGTGTATGATAAAAATAAAATAACCATATCAACATAATTGTTACTTATTTTAGGGGTATTACACAGGCAGTAAGAAATAATAAAAAGTCATGTACATTCATCAAAACGAACAATCTACTTATTCTTGGATCATGAAATGCATTAACATTGTATACAACAAGTCAAGATGAATTTTTACAGTGTACAAAGCTAAGTTATCATGTCACGATTCAAGTCTCAATAACACAATCGATCAACATGCATTCAATCACTATATTTTTCTATATACAAATTTTTATATACAAGTTTCTAATCAATTTATTCATGTCGTGTGTGCATGCAAGCTTGGGTTTGAATCAATGGATGTTGGCACGAAGTCAAGGATACTTCGGGTCAGCTCGTGTAAACCCTCGATATCCCTAACGGAAGGTACACAAAGCAATATTACGATAATCGAAAGGGAACTACTTGCGGAGATCGATAATCTTGAACTAGAAAAATTAAACGAGTTCAAGTGGACTTGCTTTTAGATGACGATTAGATCTGAATGTGCAAAGAATAACGGGATCGGAATTCCGGCGACACGGCGACGAGCAAACGATCACGATGATCACGATCTGGCATGGATCTTGATGGGGATCAAGATCGGATGATCGGACGAATGAGATCGAATATCAAGATCAAGATCAAGATGATGATCACGATCACGATGATAAAAAGAGATCCGACGGTCGAGATCAAGATCTTGATGATGATGATGATGGTGGTGGTGATGATGATCAATGCAAATCCAATGTCCAAGATCAATGGATCAAGTGATCATGATCGCGATGATCAACAATCAGACGGCCTAGATCCAATGGCTTGATGATGATGACGATCACGATCGGGATCGAACGGCTGCAATTTAATTGGCTGATGGTTGATGGTGCAAACAGAGGAGCTCGGGTGTGCACTGGCGGACGAGGGCGGCGAGGCTCAGGCGACGAGGGAGGGAGGTGAAGAGGAGGTGCTTGTGGTGGTGACTGCAACAACGACGGTGGGGTGCAGTCGGCGATAAGCGGGGGCTCGGAGGTGACAGGAAGGTGATGACGAGGATGGCGATGGGGTGACAAGGAGACTGGAGGCCAGGGAAGAGGAGACGAGGAGCTTGACGAGGAGTGAGGCGCAGAAATGGCGACGTTGCTGGCGCTGAGCGGTTGCGGGGACGAGGAGCGGTGGTCGCGAAGATGACGATAATGGCGGGTGGAGAAAACGGTGGCTCGACTGCGGCAATGGTGGGAGATGGAGACAGGGGCTGCTCAGGGAGGGTTGAGTTTCGGTGGCGGAAGGTTGTGGATGCAGGGCGACAGTGGGTTCCTTCGGGGTCGAAACAGAGGAGAGGAAGCTACGGTGACTGGGCAGTGGCAGAGCGGAGGCTGTTCGCGGTGATGCTGGCACAGTCGAGGAGGACGACGAGATGAGGTGCAGGAGCAGTCGTGGCTATGAAGGTGGCAATGGAGCTCGACTGGCGGAGCTTCGAGGTTGGCAATGGTGGCTCGACAAAGAGCGGGAGGCGAGGCGAGCGGTAAGCTCGAGGTGGAGCGAAGGCAAGGCGTCGACTCGGGGTGCGACGGCGAGGGCGGCGCGAGGCGGAGCGTCGAGTTGAGGGCGAGCGGAGGGCGAAGGGAAGATGACGAGGCTTCAAGTCTAGGAGGAAGACGAGGCCAGTGAGCTTCTCTGTTTCGTTTCCAAACAGAGAAAGAGGGAGAAAGAGAGTGGGGGGAGAGAGTACGGGGAGTGGGGGGTTTTATTAAAATAATCACATAATATAAATAAAATAATGGGTAGTTATGAGGTAGTAGGGGTGTGGAGTTACGAGGATGTGAAGAGTGGGGGAATGGAGAAATTTGTATACGGATAGTTGAATTTGGGTAGGGTAGGATAATGGATTAACGGGTTGGGATCCAATAGATATGGGTTTGGGATAGAATCCAATAGGAAATGGGCTAAAAATTTGGGCTTCAAATGATGGGCTTCAATTTAAATAGTTAAATAATACAATATAGATCAAAACTAATGGGCTTTAACAAAAATGATAATAATAATACTGATAACAACACATAAAAATAATTCAATAATAATAATAATAATAATAACAATAGCAATAGCAATAATAATTATAATAATAGTAATAATAACATTATACAACAAATAAGAATTTCACTTATCAACTTTATATTAAAATAATCCAAACAGGAATATATATAGTCGATCAAAAATGGAAAGTGAAGTTAAAGTACACTATTATTTGAAATAACATTATTTTCATTTAGAAAAGATTTTAATAGAAGATTCAAAACAAATTTAACAAATAATAATCGAAATACAGAAAATATTTGGGAAATACGTATTTACTGGAACGGGGGTTACATTCACAAGGCATGCAATGATATTATAGTTCAACAATTTTGATCTGCAAAGGATATTATCATGAACGTGGACGATAAATGGACTTCAAGATACGATGGTCAAATAAAGATACTACTTGCGAGAGGTCAACGAAAGTGCTTACACAAGAACAATAAGGGAGTACAAGAGATGCTTGCCTTAATGACGATTTCGAATGTTAACGAACGACGAAAAGGAGAGTATCCGGATGGCGGCACTGATCCACGTGGCAGCAACACACCGCAAAGAGAGGGGCACAACAACAAGAGCTTGAATGAAGAAGAAATTAATGGTGGAGTTGTGCTGCAGGAAGCAGGGTTGTAGGCTTTGGTGGCTGTAGGTAGTCGTGGGAGGTATTTCGGGTGTGTAGGCGTCGGGTGGAGTAAGGAGGAGCTCCGGGATGACTGCGGCAGTGGAAGGAGGGGTTGTCAGAGGTGCTGCGGGTAGGTGGGAGTAGCAGCAAGGAGGTCGGGCTGCAGTGGTTAAAGATGGAACTACAGCGGCGCTGGTGTGAGGAGATGGTGATGTTGTTGATCGGCGGTGGAGAGAGGTGACTGTGGTGGTCGCACTGGGAGTTGCGGTTTGTGGTTGCAGTGATGGGTAGCGGGATGAGAACGGAAGGAGGAGAAGAGGGTGGCTGAAAAGATGAAGGGTTAGGTGATCGTGGGGTTTAATATTGACAGTAATTAAGAGTAATAGAGGGCTAGGATCGTGGGTGTTACCGGTAGATCATTAAGAAGGTAAATAGGGGATTATGGGGAGGATTTTCAGGGTTATGTGTTTAGGTAGTTGGGGAATTTCGGGTGGAATTGTATGGGTCTTGGGTTTGGGCTATTCAGTAACTAATTAGTATGTGTAGGAAGGTTTAAGACTAGACTTGGATTGGGCTTGGGTTAGACAAATATTAAGTATGACTCATTAATTTAATCCCTCAGTAGTTGGAGCAACTTTGTATCTCTCTTTTATTTTTATATATAGGTACTAAAATACTCTTCCTCCATTCATCGAACATCTTCTTGGTCCTCAAAATCTCATTAAACAATCTTGTTAACCAACTCACTCCTACATTCCCAAGACATTTCCAAACTTCAATGGGTATACCATCCGGTGATAAAGCTTTTCATATTTTCATCATTCTTAGGGCATTCGAACCTCTAATATCATAATTCTACGGAAAAACGTATGTTCTCGACTCTCCCTCGGGTCCTCTATATTTAAGTTGCCCACAACCTTTTCATTTAATAACTTCTCAAATAACTTCGCCATCTTTCATTAATTTCCTCATCTTTTTCCCAGATCCTCACTCTTAATACACCTAATTGTATCTAAATATTTTGTTTTCCTATGCTTTTATTTAGTAGGCTTATAGATGTTATTTTCTCCTTTTTTGTTCCCAATTTTTTGTATAAATCATTGTAAGCTTTTCATTTTACATCTCTTACTGCTTTCTTAACTTCTTTTCTAACGTTCTTATATCTCTCCAAATCCTCCTCATTTCTGCTCATCATATTTTGAAGTTGATCTTTTTTCCCTCACAATATTTTAGACTTCTTTTTGTCACCACCATGTTTCTTTTGTTCACAGCTATCTACCTTTAGATTTTTTAGGATTCATGTTGATGGTTCCTCCCCCTTCTCTAGTTCGTGGCCGGATTCCTGGCTTGGGACAGGCAATGGCGGAGTATATATATATATATATATATATATATATATATATATATATATATATATATATATATTAGTACAACCAGCCACAATTATCTAGATAATCCTCACAGGTGAGGTACAAAACCACAAAACATGCAAAATAACCAGAGTTGAAATATCCATTTCCACTGGACTAAAACGGCTAGCCTACTCTCCGTTGGAAACAGCCCATATAAGGAATAATGCTCCAATCTTCATGCCTTCCCTCATCAGAAATTTCCCCCTGTATTGACCTCCTGACCATCAGCCAGTTGAGGAGATACATGAGTGAGCACACCTGCCTGAAACACACTATTCTAAGATCCAAAGAGCTTGAAGCACCTCCATCAAACCTTGGAGCACCTCCATTGCTCGCAGCAGCAGCAGCAGTCCCATTATCTTTGACACACCTTTCAATAGCAATTAGTTTGTCTTTCTAATATGAAATATTCGGCATATACCTACTACTGAAAATTGCTGATATAAAAACAAGTGGGTTTAAAATAAGTGCTTGGGAGAAATATTCTCTATTTTAAGTATGCAGGAAATATGTCCAGTTTGTATACTCGTCTACCCTTGTTAATAAGTCAATCCCATGCTTTTTATGTATATAGATTTCCTACAGGGTAGCAACAATTTGCTGGTTTGAATGGACATATCATTTGAATGTAGTTTTAACCTATGTAATTATAAAATGCAAAGCTGCGTCAACCCAGTGTAGCTGTACTTTGTTGAGATCAATATCCTGTAATATTTGGAGCTAACAGAGAGCTTTTGTGTGTGCTTCCAACTGCAGGGTTGGTGTTGCGAGCTTTATCACTTTGTTGGTTCAGAAAGTAAATACTGATGTGAAACCATATACGAATGCCCTGTCAAAAGTTCTGTTTCAAGCAGTTATAGAGGAAAAGAGTGGTGCTGCGAAAAGAGCTTTCGCATCTTCCTGTGCAATTATGTTAAAGTATGCCAGCCCATATCAGGCCCAAAAGTTAATCGAAGACACTGCTGTTTTGCATTTGGGTGAAAGAAATTCTCAGGTTTCATGTGCAATTCTTTTGAAGAACTATGCAAATCTAGCAGCAGAAATTGTTAGTGGATATCAGACCACAATCGTACCTGTTATTTTCATTTCAAGGTTGGTCGTTTGGATCTATCATGTCTTTCCGGTAAAATATTTTCAAATTCCTGTGATATAATGGAATATACCCTCAATTATGCATGCATCTGATTGACTTGGTTATGGCCATGGTTTATGATGTAAGTTTCAAATGACTAAGGTTGCAGTAGCTTTCCTTAGACAATCTTATCCTAGCTAAATGGAGCAATTCACCAATTGTTCTCCCTGACGAGCTTGCATCTGAGCGCTGGAAATCTTGCAATTTCTGCATCTGAATTCAGCATTTAATATGAAAAAAATACTTTGCATCTCTTGAAATAAATGAAGGCGTCAGATTAAGGAGATGATAACGGGCTGCGGTAGGGTAGAACACTGCTTGAACCTCAGCCCTGGCCCTTTATTTAAGCATGGAACCTACCCTGTGAAAGCTCAGGTCCAGTTTAATCCTGAGCTTTCATTTGGCCCTAGTCTTTTTTTAAGATGAATAAACTATTAAAACTTTAGGCAATTAGCCATCAACAAACATTTATTGGATGTAGTTCAAAGTGTGATTATTTTGTATGCTTGTGAATAAGATGAGTAACACTTAATAACAGATTAGTAAAGACTCTTATAATCGTTTAACCTGAATATTAAAGAAAAACCTTACATAGCAACACAAACCAACTAGGAATGCTGTATAGCACAAAATAAAGATACAAAAAATGTTGAGATGTCAATATTCAGAGAAGTGTATCGGGTTGGGTATGTTAGGTTTTGGATTTAAGAATTTGGAAATGACATGAAATTGACTAAATTACTGTAGGAGTTGCTGTTAGGGGGGTTTCATTCTGTATATATATATATATATATATATATATATAGGAATCTAGGGCCTGGCAACGCTTCAATAAGGGTTGGGGTAGATCTGGCTCAGGTAGGGCCTAAGGTTAACCCCAATCCCTGGGGTTAGGTTAAGATTGGGATTGGGCTTTCTAGGCCCGTGTTAGGGGTCCCATATGTCGGCCCCATATCATCCCTACAGACTTGTATTTGGTATAAAGAACATGAAATCTATGTGTTAGGTTTTGTACTAAATACATGAGACTTTAGTATATTAAAGTGGGTGGATTTATTTACATTCTACCTCCCACATTCTTAGAACCCCTTTCCTAAGCAGTTAAAATCCGATTAATCGCCCGATAAATCCCCGATAAATAGCTAATCGGAGGCTAAGTGATTATTTTTTTAGCAATTTTCAATATTTCATTAGTTAGCGATTTAATCGGGTATAATTGGCCGGTTAGTGATTAATCGGCCTATTTTAAGTGGCCGATTAATCAATTAAATTTTCTCATTTAATTTTCATGCTCGTTTACATTATTTGGGCCCAATCCGGCCCAAACTCAAATCCAAATCCCTTCTGGTTCTCGGGCAAACCCCTACCCGACCTGCCGCTGCTCTCTTCTTCTTCCTCGCGCAAACTCAAACCCAAACCGATTCTCTTCTTCGTCCTCGAACAAACCCAAACCCGACCTGTCATCGCTCTCCCTGCGCCGTGACAAACTTGATCCGATCCGCATCTGTTGCACCTCCTCTTGCTGCTCCTTCCTGATTGTTTTTATTTGCCGGAATCGACCAGCAAACCGGATCCGACCCACATCCAGAATTCAAACCCAACTCAAACAAAGTACGCTTTTCTTGTTCTCTATAACTGTATGTTCCTATTTGATAATCGCATAATAGTTTCATGTTAGGGTTTAGGGTTTCGGGTTGTTACATAATAAAGATAGATCATAATAATGATTTTTCCGATTTAATTCCCGATTGTTTTTCTATTGACCGATTAATCACTAATCGCTTCTAGACCGATTAGTTCCAAAAATCGATTTTAATAGGATATCATCAACATAGACTAATAGGATAACAATGTCTTTGCTTCCTTTCTTTGTGAAGAGAGAATGGTCTGCCTTGCTTCTAGAGAATTCATAAGAGCACACAGCTTTGTCGAACTTTTCAAACCAAGCTCGAGGAGACTGTTTCAGGCCATAAAGAAACTTTTTGATTTAACATACAAGATTCTCCCCCTATCGCTCAAAATCAGGAGACTGCTGCATACTCTTTCAAGTCTCCATTAAGAAATGCATTTTTTACATCAAGCTGATGAAGGGGCCAAGAATAATTTGATGCAAGAGAGATAAGAACACGAACATACGCGAGTTTCACAACTGAATAAAAAGTCTCTGTATAGTCGACCCCAAATTTTGGTGTATATTCTTTAGCAACAAGGCGAGCTTTGAAACGGTCAACTGTGCCGTCATGATTATATTTGACAGTGTACTCATTTACAACCAACTGTCTTACCACGCACAAGGAGGCAAACCAACTGCCAATTACCATTCTGCTGAAGAGCTTGCATTTCCTCGTTTATGGCTGTTGTCCAACCAGGGTGCTTGAGTGCTTCATGAACATTGTTAGGAATAGAAATAGAATTCAAAGAAGAGGTAAAAGCTCTAAAAAATCTGGTCAGTTTATAAGAAGAAACAAACTTGTCATAGGATAGTGAGCACAAAAACGTTTAGTCTTACGTTGACCAATACATAAATCATCTGTGTTAGGGTAGGGATATTACCGATAGAAGTGGTTGACACTGGTTGAACAACAGAGGGTACTGCTTGCATGGTCGGGTTTGAACGAGTCTTTCGTCTTCTGATGTAAACCTGAAGTGGTGTTTGTGTTGGGAAATCAACTCTCTACAACAGCCATTGGTAAGGATTGTGTGAAGGATTTTTTTTAAAAAGGGTTTCTGTTCCAAAAAAGAAACATCCGCTGAGGTCATCATTTTTTTTGTTGAAGGACAATAACACATTTAGTAGCCACGGATCAAATTTATCAGTGCCTGAGTGGAGATGAGTGGAGATTCTGAACAAAGTAAGTGTGACCAAAAACACGATGTGGTATTGAAAACGGATTTGTGGATGAAAATATTAGTTTGAATAGGGATTGATTTTGAAGAATAGGAGTAGGCATACGGTTAATAAGAAAACATGCAGTGTCGCAAAACTCCAATAAAACTTGGGGATCTTCATTTCAACCATCAGAGAGCGAGCAGTGCTAAATGTTGATTTTTGCATTCTACCACTCCATTTTGTTGAGTGTAGGCGCAATAAGTTTGGTGTACTATTCTATGTTGAGAAAATAATTGTTGGAAATCAGATTTCATGTATTCTTTAACATTATCATAATGAAAACACTTAAGATTTTGAAGAATAGGAGTAGGCATATGGTTAATAAGAAAACATGCAGTGAGTCGCAAAACTCTAATAAAACTTGGGGATTGGGGATCTTCATTTCAACCATCAGAGAGCGAGCAGTGCTAAGTAAATGTTGATTTTTGCATTCTACCACTCCATTTTGTTGAGTTAGGCGCAAGAAGTTTGGTGTACTATTCTATGTTGATAAAATAATTGTTGGAAATCAGAACTCATGTATTCTTTAGCATTGTCATAATGAAAACATTTAAGAGTTGAGCCAAATTGTGTTTGTATCTCGAATAAAAGTTCTTGAAAAACTTTAAATACTTCATAATGATTATTCAAAAGAAACAATTTCGTCATTCGAGAGAAATCATTAATAAACGTAACAAAATAACGATAGTTATTAAACATGGAAAAATCAATAGGGCCCCAAACATCAGAATGCACTAAATCAAACAAATGTCTACTACGTTTATTGATGCATCCTGGGTAGGAAACTCTATGATGTTTACCTAACTCACATCACTCACAAGATGCCTTAAAGGAAGGCTCACCATCGGAAACTAAGTGATCGAGCGTCGTAGAGGAAGGATGTCCCAGTCGTCGGTGCCACAATTCATGATCAGCTGAAGAACTAAAAGTCGAGACTGAAGAATCCAAGATATATAACACATGTTCACGACCGGTGCCAAACACCGTCTTCGTCGTAATATCTTGAAACACTCAATGAGAAGAAAAATACCACTGAACAGTTTAAATCTTTGCAAAGTTTAGGAACTGATAATAATCTATTAGAAAAGTTAGGAATACACAAAACCAATCTAAGATGAAGGTCTTCAGAAATAGTGGTTTCTTCCATCTTTACAACATGGACAGGTAAGCTATGAGCAATACGCACATGATAATTTTGAAGCAAAGAATATGAAAAAAGCAATAAAGGGGACATGTTTAGAAGCAGCTGAATCTATTATCCATTGATGTGAGAAAACATGACAAACTTTATCCGAGTGAACAGAGTTACCAGAAGGAGAGGGCAACATGTTGCGGAAGTCCTGATATTTTTCAGTAGAAATGATAGATTGGGAGGAGGTTAACTTATCCGTAAGAGCAATAATGGAAGGAGAATGTTCCACAGTTGGAGGAGAGGTCTCTTTTGGAGCAGATCTATAGTAGATCTGAAGGAGAAGACGTGTATGAAGGAGAGATGGTGATTGGAGAGGAAATCAAACACTATCACGCATTACGGAGCAGCGCGCATAATGAGACATTTTATGTTATTTTCTTCTTTGTTTTCCCTTTTTTTGCGGGATTGGGAGGAAGAGAGCGGCGGTGGTCAGGTGTGAAGACGGCGGCGATGGGATGGCAGCGACTGAAGGGTGGTCAGGCGATGGGAGCAGGAGGGAAGTGGAATCGGGAGTCGGGGTTGGGGACCTGGGGTTGGAGTGGATCCTGAAGTCGGGTTGGATCAGGAGCGGATCTGGAGGCTGCGGGAGGATGGCGACAGGAGGAAGGTGGCGGGATGGGGATGGGAGGAGGAGGGCGGCGGCGTGGAGGGGCAGGGGTGGCAGTGGGATGGGTTAGGGTTAGGGTTTGGAGGAAGGAAGAAGACGGCCTTTTATTAAAAGAGAGAGAGAGAGAGAGAGAGAGAAACAGGTGTGGCAGCGGGATGGAGTTAGGATTAGGGTTTGGAGGTAGAAGGCGGCTTTTTTTAAAGAGAGAGACCCAAATTTTTAGTGTGGAAAATTTTTGTATATACTTTTCAGCTCTAATACCATGTTGATTGATAGTATAGAGACTGAAGAGAATACTTATTGAATATATTATACCTGAGTACAATGCATCCTATATATATGAGAGGAACAAAGATTAAGAGCATGCACAGTCGTTGGCCATTTTGCCATTTTTACCATTTTTTGGCAAAAAGGGTGCTGCAGTCGTCATGTATTTTACCATTTTTGCCATTTTCTTGAAGAGTGGATTGCTGTATTTGGGAATGGATTTGGCAATTCCCATATTATAGGGGACAAAACATATGTTTCGTCACTATTATTTTATTAATTTTTTAATATCTCAGACGAAACATGATGTTTTGTCCGACAAAATTTGTAATTATTTTTGCATTTAAATAATTCTCGGACGAAAAAATAAATAAATTAATATATATATATAGGGAGCCCTTCGGTTGAGAACTAATTTTGGTGAGAACTCCGTGAGAACTCACGAAGTAGACCCCCCATGAAAAATCTGAACCGACCATCTCGTTCTACATGCCTTAGATAGCATAACATAAAGAATTCAAATAATTTGAAGTTCGTTTGCTCATCCATCAAATGGAGTAGAATTTTCAGCCTTACAATTTTGCGATGATGTAAATCGTGGGAAAATGAACTTCAAATTACGTGATTTCTTTATGTTATGCTATCTAAGGCGTGTAGAACGAGATGGCCGGTTCGGATTTTTCATGGGGGGTGTACTCCTTGAGTTCTCACGGAGTTCTCACCAAATTAGTTCTCAACCGAAGGGCCACCTATATGTATATATATATATATATATATATATATATATATATATAAACCTCCACAGAGGAAACATGATGTTTCGTCCGAGATGGGTCCCATTAAAGGGGGCCATTAGTTTTGGAAATAATTAGTTTAGGGTATGGGTTCAGATAGATATTAGATTGGTTAGGATAATTAGATACATAATCATGTTTAGTCCGTCCAAATTTTGCATTTCACGACTGCAGCAAACTATGGAAATTGCCAATTTCTATTTTGCATTTTTGCCACAAATAACTGTGGATGCTCTAAAGTAATACAAATTTCGATATGGGACTCATTAAATACTACTTCAACATCCATTAAGCATCCAACTTGTGTACAAGAGATTAGCTATTAGTTATATTATATTGTTAATGGCTGGATGGATGACATTAGTTATATTATATGGGATGTTTCGTCCGAGATGGGTCTCATTAAAGGGGGCCATTAGTTTCGGAAATAATTAGTTTATATAATAGATTAGTTTAGGGAATGGGTTTAGATAGATATTAGATTGGTTAGGATAATTAGATACATAATCATGTTTCGTCCGTCTAAATTTTGCATTTCACGACTGCAACAAACTAAGGAAATTGCCAATTTCTATTTTGCCATTTTTGCCACAAACAACTGTGGATGCTCTAAAGTAAAACAAATTTTGATATGGGACTCAACTAAATGCTACTTCAACATCCATTAAGCATCCAACTTGTGTACAATAGATTTGCTATTAGTTATATTATATTGTTAATGCCTGGATGGATGAAAGTTTTTTCCTTCAACTTTTTGCATGTACAGATTTGACGATGATAAGGATATTAGTACCTTATATGAAGAGTTGTGGGAAGAGAACTCAAGCAGTGAAAGGGTCACACTTCAATTGTATTTAATGGAAATCGTTAGTCTACTGTGTGACTGTATTTCATCATCATCATGGTCAAGTAAAAGAAAGGTACATATTTAGTGTCTACTTCACTCTCACTATTTCAAGTACATGGTTTTTCTGATTTGTGCTGTTTTATATCTGCAGTCAGCGAAGGCAATAAAAAAGCTTAGCGATATCCTGGGTGAATCTCTTTCTTCCTCCTATCACATTCTTCTCAAGTGTCTTTTGAAAGAACTTCCTGGTCGTTTGTGGGAGGTATGAGATGTAATATCTTACCGGTTGATTTTGTATTTCCCATCCATAGAAACTGAGTCAATTGTAGGAGGTAAAATAATTTTTATTTGAAAGTCTGAAAGGACATTGTGAAAACATTTAGGCTATGTACTAATAGATCAAATAAGTCAAGGAAAATATTCACTTAAATACAGGAGAATTAGTTTATATCAATAGATCTCCCATATTTAGAATCTGATATTACGAAATAATGCCCGTGTTGGTCCTAGGCTCCTAGCAGAATCTTCTTCTCAAACAATGCTAATTTTTATTTTTGTACCTCTTTTTATTTTATTTTAATGTTTTCCATTAGGTATGGATATTTGTAACCTTCTCCTCAAATATTATGGTTTTGCTAACCAGGGTTACAGTCCTGATGAGATTTTATACATGCTAACCATTTTATGCTCTTTATCCTTGCAGGGCAAAGATGTTATTTTATATGCAATCGCCTCAATCTGTTCATCTTGTCATAATTCAATATCTGCTGAAGATCCCACTACTCCAGGTGTAATTCTGAGTGCTATGTCTTCTGCTTGCACGAAGAAATCAAAATCTTACAGAGAAGCAGCGTTTGCATGCCTACAACAGGTTACATCTTCATTTCTTTTGAGAGCCGGTTGTATGAGACTATATTTTAGCATGTGCATGAACCTGTTTTTAATTAATAAAAGCCATAAAAACATTCATGTATTGTCTGAATTCATGCATAATTATGATTATCAGTTTCGATGAATGCATGAAGTTTGAATAAATTGATACGGAAAGACACATGCAGTATAGGTAACACGGTACTGCACAAGTCCACACAAGCACCAATTGGAGTTGTAATTGGAGAAATCGATGGGCTTTTATAATTAAATAGTTGTGTGTTTGTGTGTAATGTCATAATTATGTTGATAAAAATTCAAAGTCACCATACATGTGCAGCTTTTTACTTTATGCATGCTGTTCATGTATGATTAGGCATATGATGTCCAGAATGCACTGTAACAAAGGGTATAATTGTCCTACATGTGTGTAAGTAATGCCGTGGTTATGTTGATAAATTTTCAAAATCATTGTATATGTACAGTTATTTACTTATACATGTAGTTCATGTATGAATAGCCATGTGATGTCTGACAAAGTACTGTAACTTGGTTGTAACTATCCTACATGTTGTGATGCCTGTCGAAGCTACTATGAGCATAAGCGACAGTGTCACTGCTGTCCATTTTCCTTGTTTTGAACCAAAATTTAACAGTTATATGACTGCAAGAAAATGGAAGGGGCTGCAATAAAACTCTTTCCTTTAATATTAGATGATTTTACCTGATCTATGATATGGTTGGTTATAAGAATTCTCCTTATTTTTAGGAATGTATCTGGTAAACAAGCAACATTGCTGCAGCTCTGTAGGTTAAATGGCAGCTCTGGCTCCATCTCTGCCTACATCTGTTTTTTGAGGGTATAGTTTTGGACATAATACGACCCTCTTCCATTCTGATAAATAGCCATCACATATTCAAGTACCATTTAGTTCTCAACAACTTCTTTCAGATAGTGTTGAAGTCTAAACTGAACTAGAGAAGTCTCTTTCTACTGGTACCATCCAAAATGAACTCCAAAATGAACTCTGTCAACCTGGTTGGCTGGATTTTTTTTTTCATCCTTCTGAAATATCAATTGATATAAAGTTTAGTTTCTTTATTATGGTCTATGTTGTTAGAGTTAATGTCTTGCATTCTAAGTTCTATGCAAAGATTTTGGCGTAGCTAGAAGAGGTTTCGAAGTGAAGAAAGGAGGCGAAAAGAGGTGCTGGATTGGCTGCCCAGGAGATGCAAGTCGACCTCTAAAATAGAAGTTGACCGCAATGAAAGTTGACTTAGCAGTCGACAGCAGCATATAGGCTGATTCTTTGGGGATCTGTTTGAGCCCGGTTTCTACCTCAACTCATATCGTATGGCCTCTATCGCATGGCTTTCTCTTCAGGATTTATCGGACGGTGAAGGATCAAAACTACAACCTAGGGTTTTCTAGATCTCTATAGATAATTGTAATGGCCTCCATGAGAGATGAGTCCTTTATCTGAGAATTTTTTTATTGTAAACAGCAGAATATCTTTTAGTAAAGCGTGAGTGATAGATAAATTCCTTGTAAGAGTATTGTAACTCTTTTGTCATCTCTAGTTGAATAATATCTTGGTTATTTCTTCTCGGATTAGGTTCGCCGAACCGGGACAAAATTGTGTGCTTTTGTGTTTGGGGTGGTCTACTGTTGCTTGGTTGATCATTGTGATCGGTTGTCACATAACTGAGCCCCAAAATACTTTCGGTGCACTTCTTTTTATCGTTTATATTTTTTCTTGTTTTTATGATGTTTCTTTGGTTTGAATTTCTATTTTCTGATTGATTCTTTTTATTATCTTCTAGGTTGTCAAAGCTTTCAATGACCCAGATTTTTTTAATAGTGTCTTTCCAATGCTGCATGAGGTTTGTAGTCAAGCCAGTGTGCCGAAGCCTTCAAATCTATCTCCGGCAACTTCTGTGGGAACAGGTAAAATGAATCTAATATACAGGAAACTAATTTGGATTATGTATAATGTGGAATACCTGGAGGGCTATTCAATTAGTTGATGTCCCCAAACCTTTTCATTAATTGGCCTTGTACATGTTATATGTTTTCAGGAATTATAGATAATAGTAGTTGTGGATTTGATTGCAAAATCAGGACACAATGATGAGTTTGTTCAATAATTATTATTGAGGACTTCTTAAGCATTTTTATGGTCCTTGTCAAACCTTATTCATGCTATTTCTCCCTAACTAATCATTCAGTGTACATAACGAATTATATGTAAACCACAAACATATCAAAAAAAGAAAATAATGTGCATAGGTGATGATGTGAGCAGGTCTAATAACGAATTATATGTAAACCACCAACATATCAGAAAAAGAAAATAATATGCATAGGTGATGGAATTCCTTTGTTTCTGCTATTTGCATATCACCCTTGCAGTAAGGTATTACTCTTTTATATTTAAACCCTGCTGACATCATCAGCCATGTAAACTTTGAATATGTTTCAAAATACAATTAACCTAATTACTCCATTTTAAATTGTCTATTTTTGTGATTTTTCCCTGGATAACTTGTTATAGTTAATAAATGATGGTTCTTGGTTTTAATTTGATTGATGCAGAGGAAGAAACAAAAGAAGAACTTTCCATTTCTCTTGACAAGGTTGTCGACTGTATGACCTCTTGTCTTCATGTTGCTCGCTTGCAGGATGTTATTGGACTGAAAGAGAAATTGATATATGTATTTTTGTGTTCATTGTCTCCTGGGTTTAATTGGACAGGTTTGTTACTGTCATTTGTTAATATATTTCATCTCATGGTTAAGATAACATTGGCATTGAGGTGGTAACTAATTACTGGCTTTGCGAAACTTTTGACAGTCAAAATGGCAGCCTTTTCATCTGTTAAGGAGCTTTGTTCCAAGTTCGACTCTTCATCAGAGAAAATTCCCAATCTTTCTCATGATCAGATATCTCTAATTTACGAGGTGAATTTGGGATTGCAACTTTCGATATTTCTAATTGTCTACTTGTATCTGGTAGGCTTACTTTCATTCTGGTATTTTGTCAGTTGTTTCACTCGGTTGCTCCCAAAGTAGTCGAATGCATTCAAACAGTAAAGATATCTCAGGTATTACCTCTACAGATTACTTTTAAATTGTTTATCTTCCCCATCTGCAATTACTTACCTTTTTTCTTTTTTTGTGTATTAACATTTGTGTTGTTAATTGTTTCAAAA
Organism: Hemerocallis citrina; assembly: GCA_017893485.1. NCBI lineage: Eukaryota > Viridiplantae > Streptophyta > Magnoliopsida > Asparagales > Asphodelaceae > Hemerocallis > Hemerocallis citrina. The sequence goes on along the minus strand of CM030359.1, from coordinate 36,193,226 downwards.
TCAATTGAAGAAAAAACTTTAGTAGCATGGGACTAAATTTGTCTTGAAGCCATAACTATGTTGTGTCCATAATTCGTGAACCCTCTTTGGACTGATATATATGTCCTCAATTTAATAAAGTTGGCACTTAGCGCATTCTTGGGTATAGGTTGGCAACCTTCAAATGCTTCTCATACTCGTTATAAATGGAGATGCGTGTTCCCTAAGTCTATAAAAGACTTGTTTAGAGGAATGGACACCTCAATCTAGAGGTATAGCTATACTATAAAAAGTTTAGAATATGTTTCACTGTAAGAAGTTACCCGAGGTTGTGGAAAACCTATCCCTTTTACAAAGTATATTAGTTATAATTGTATTTGTAAATATTATAGTTTATTTATACTTTTTTTAGAAGCTTTTATATGTTTCCAGCGCTGCTCTCACTATATGTACTCTGTTCTCAAATTATATCACAATATTTAATAATATTACATGATTAGTAGTCGCTTGAGGAGATCGCCATAGTGTAAAAAGGCAGGTTTTTTCCAACAGCAGATGAAGTAGCATTGATATAGTAATACGATAACTATTGCCAAGACAGTTTCGTAAAATGTGTATCGATGTTGACATGCTTCTTCTGTAATTGTCTAATTGACACGAACGAGTGGTGATTATATTTGATATGTCCATTTTAACTCACAAGTGCAAATTCATCTGTACTTGTTTGATTTTGATGGTCAGGTTCATACTGCTGCTGCTGAGTGCTTATTGGAGATGAGCAGGTTGTATAAAGAAATACCTACAACGAAAAGGAAAAATGTTGAGTTTAAGGACGAAGTAGTTCACCTTTGTGAGGTGGAGAAGAGCGAGCAAGCGAAGACACTACTTCAGAAAGTAATTGCAATTCTTGAACAACATGGTGAAGAAGATACAGAGATGATCTCATAGTGGATATTTGTAAATAATTTGATATTTTCCTAGTACGACACAACTCCAGTTCATTATGTAGTTGGAATTATATTACCATCCTTTTGTTGCTGCTTTTCATAGAAGAGAACAATTGGTTGAGAAAAGGGGATTAAGTTCGGAATGTTGATTACATATAAATACAAAAGGTGAACTTATAGCTAATTTTAACTGCTTTACTCTGTTACCTGTTTTTTTTTTTTTTTTGATAAAAGATGACCTAGATCATCGTTTCATTAATGAGGGTAAATGAAACAAAGCATTACACAGTACCAATATTACATGAAACAGTAACATAGTCAGCCTCGAAAAACCAAAATAACATAATCTAGACCACAAAATATGAGATCAGCCGGACTGAAAGCACACCAAGTCCCCTCGGCCTGTCTAGACATCAAAATGGAAGTACAGCAGAGATGGGAGAACATAATGTCACCGAGTTGACTCTCCGCAAATCAACCCCGTCTAACCATCTGAATTGCTACTCTCCGTCAATGATCCTGGCCCTCTTGGCCGATTCCTGCGCACCTGCCCATTCATAAATAAGAAGGAAAATTTTATTCATAGAGTGATGAAAAGTAAAAACTTTCTTGCGAAAAATTAGATCATTTCTTTCTAGCCATAAGTTCCAGATTGTGGCTGCTGTTGCTATATCATATGCTTTCCTATCGGCTTGTTTAATGTGCGATGACCTAATGTTAGCCCAAATGTCAATGGTGGAATTAGGGACCTCACTACACCCGAAACCCCTACAAACTATCACCCAAGTAAGCCGCGCTTTTGGACATCGAAATAGGATGTGGTCAACGTCTTCTTCAATAGCAAGGCACATCTCACAACTAACGTCTACTAGCATATTTCTCTTCTTAAGGTTGGCTTTGGATAGTATCGCGTTACAATGTGCTAACCAACAGAATACTTTCACTCTATATGGAACTTTAGCCCCCCAAATGACCGACTGAACCTGGCATCTCGTACCTCCATCATTAATCCATTTGTACATTGATGAGACCGTGAAAGCTTTAGAGTTTTCCCTGTCCCACCATCTTTCGTCGTAAAGGCTATTTTCCTGCCCGCCTTCTTGGATAACCCGCTGGTTGATCTCTTCAAATTGCGCCCTGCTCTCAGCCGAGATTTCTTGTGACACTATGAACTTTAGTTTCCCTTTCTTTCGAACGTCTGCCACTAATAGATCTAGATTCTGAGCAGCATCAGCTGCTCGGGGGAATTGGTTTTCAAGAGTTGTAGTACCGCACCATTTGTCTTTCCAAAATCTGGTGGATCTCCCGTTACCTACTTTGCAAGTGGTATTAGCATGAAAAATAGTCCCAACCTTAGCAATCCCCTTCCAGATGAAGGAAACTTTTGATGAGGGGCTTCTTCCTCCGAATCGAAATTTACGTCTCTTTCGGAATAGGTCGAAAGAGTGTCTCCACCAACCTTTATGCTTATTAGACATCTTCCACCACCACTTACAGAGCAGGGCTTTTTTCATATCGTGGAGATTAACAATACCCAATCCTCCAAATTCCCTACGCTTGCACACCCTACCCCAATTCACCAAATGAACACCTTTACTACCCTCATCTGCGCCTTTCCAAAGGAATCTTCTTCGAAGCTTATCTATCCTGTTGATAACCCACTTAGGCAGCTCGTAGATAGACATCAGGTACAGCGGAATAGCACTAATAACGGAGTTAAGTAGAATAATCCTTCCTCCAAGAGAGAGGAACCTACTCTGCCATCCAGCCAGCTTTTTTTCGATTTTGGCGATAATGAACTTCCAGTCCTCATTTATAAGAGCTCCCGGCTTAATTGGCGTGCCTAGATATTTGATAGGGTATTCGCTGACCTTGCACCCTAGAATTTCCGAAATATCCTTGCACACATCTGAGGACTGCTCATGAATCGGCACGATACTAGTCTTAGAAAGATTCACCTGCAGGCCTGACCATCCCTGAAAGCAAGCCAACACGGTCTTAATGGCGATTGCTTCCTCCGCTGTTGCTTTGCCGAAGATGATTGTGTCGTCCGCGTATTGTAAAATTGACATTGGCTGTGTGATACCTTTGATCTTTATGCCTTTTATCGTGTTGTTATTCATTGCTCTTCTTATCATTTCCGCTAATCCGTCTGCCACTATAGCGAAGAGAAGGGAAGACAATGGGTCCCCTTGCCTCAGTCCTCTCTTACAGAGAATCTCTCTTCCCCGACACCCGTTGACCTGGACGGACGATTTTCCACCTCGAATACACTTTTTCATCCAAGATCTCCATTTCTCACTGAACCCTTTAAGAGTCAGGGCTTCCTCCACGCAGTCCCAAGATATCGTATCGTAAGCTTTCCTAAAATCGAGGTTAAGAATGAAGCCGTTCTCTTTATCTTTGTGACCGCGAAAAACAATTTCGTGGGCAGAAGCTATGCTGTCCATTATGTCCCTTCCGCTAATGAAACCACTTTGTGATTGATCGATGATCTCGTTCAGGTGCGGCGCTAGCCTTTGTGCCAAAACCTTTGTGATGATTTTGAACGCTCCGTTCAGCAGACTTATTGGCCTAAGATCCTCGTGAGTATGAACCTCGTTTTTCTTGGGGACCAGCACAATCGTAGCATAATTTAACCTCTCCAAATTAGCTACGCCTTCCTCTAACTCGTGGAATATATTCATCAGGTCACCTTTGATAATATCCCAATAGTTGCTAAAGAAGAAGATAGGAAGACCATCTGGCCCCGGAGCTTTATCCTGTCCCAACTTCTTTATGGCCTCGAGCACCTCGGATTCAGTAAAACTTGTTTCGATGCCGTTGCTTCCGTCCAGTCTGGAGCCGCTCCACATATCCTGGGCCATCTCGCATCTGCTAGTTGTATTACTTCCTAGAAGGTCATGAAACTGCCTATCTATATGCTCTTTGATCAAGTCTTCGTTTTCCGTCCAGACCCCGTTAATTGAAATTCCCGTTATGTGATTCTGTCTTTTCCTACCGTTAGCGATCTTATGGAAGTATTTGGTGTTTGCATCTCCCTCTTTTAGCCATTGAATTCTCGATCTCTGTTGCCAGTACATTTCCTCCATCCTACAAATGTTCTGTAACTCTAGTCTATTATTGGCGAGTACGTTTTTTTCGTCTTCATGGAGGTCTCTCTCCTCCTGAGCACTTTCCAGGTTGGCGATGCCGCTTGCGAGCTCCTCTCTTCTGAAATGCAGATCAAGCGTCTTTTGTCTCGCCCAAGCCTTAAGCTCCCTTCGTAGCCTCCTTGTCTTCTCTACCCAAACACCTACTGCTGTAGTCTGTTCTGTGTCACCCATCCACGAGCCTGCAATGACATCCCGAGCCTCCTCGCAAGCGGTCCATGCTTTCTCGAATTTAAAACTGAGTTGCTTTTTCCATCCAGTAAGCCCGCAATCAATCACTAAAGGTAGATGATCCGACGTGTATCGAATCGCCGATTTGACTTTTGCAAAGGGGTTGACATCCTCCCACTCGTTGGAAACTAAAACTCTGTCTAGCTTGGCCAATATAGGATTACGCTGCATGTTAGACCAGGTAAATTTCCTATCCGTCATCTCTAATTCCAGTAAGTCTAGGTCTTCTATCGTTCGGTTGAAGGAGTCTTGCTCAGACTGACTATGACTTCTACCTAAGTGCTCGTCCTGGAATCTAGTAATATTGAAGTCTCCTCCAATGATCCACGGGCCGCCCCATTTGTTGCTAATGAATCTAAGTTCGGCCCACAACAGATGACGCAATCTACTGTCATACGGGCCGTAGACACTGGTAACCGTCTGGGTCCAGTTGTCTAGTCTACGTCTAATTCTAATCGAGACCGTGAACTCACCGATGAAATTATCAACAATTTCGAAGTAGCGAGAGTTAGCCCCCATCGCAATGCCTCCCGAATAGCCCCTAGCCGGTTTAAAACACCAGTGAAAATCTGACATACCTCTAAGGGTGATGAAATCCTCCAAACTTGGGCTTTCTATTCTAGTTTCTTGTAATCCGCAGATCACAGGGCGGATCTTGCTCAAAGTGACTCCTATAGCGCGTCTTTTTAAATTCTGACGCATACCCCTAACGTTCCAAAATATGTATACCATTAATACAAACTATAACTCTAATCGAGGTACTACTCCACCAAAAGGACCCCAGAATTAGTTAGCTAAAATTTTGGTATCCTCTCTAATGATTGCAACGTTAGCTAATTGCTCAGCCCTACTGGAACCCATGGCTAGACCATACAAGCTAGCAAAGTAAATAAGAGATTCGTCTGATAAAGAATTAAGAACAGAGCAGTTAGATTGAGCGGTACCTTCGCCTGATGCTTTTCCCTCAGTATGAATGTTACTCCTCAACTGTCTTTTCCCTTTTCTCTGATATTCTGTGAATATTTTAGTAGCCGAGCTTCCGACACTGCCTCTGACTTCTTTGTCGTCGCCTTCTGTTTCGGTGACTGAGATAAGATTATCCTCTCGAATACCGTCTAGCGCTCCGATAATTCCCTCCTCTGATGCCGTAGCGGAAACATTCTGAATCTTGTTCGAGTTGGGCGGCTGAATAGTCGAAGTGTCACCGATCTGTTGCTGAATAGGGGAAATGACTCCAATCGGGGAAGCAAAATCTTTTGAGAGAGAGTTGTCTAGTTCCCTGTCCCTGGGCCCGTTAAGTTTGAGTTCTTTGGCCTGGATCAGAGAAAACAGGGCCAGCTTGACCGATTGTTCTATTTCGTCTTTGGAGAAGTTCATCCAAGCTTCATTGGGAAGGCCCATTTGAGCAGATAAGCCCAAGTCAGTGGCTTGTTTGAGAATGCCAGTTAATCCACTGGGTTTAGAACCAGCTGTCGCTTCAAGATTGACCCTTACTCTGTCACGCTTTTCATCGCTGAAAGTAGTTTCTTCAGCTACAGTAGAGGTGTCACGTCTAGTAGGGGCCAGGGTAGCTGGATGGAGAAGAGTGGATTGTTGTGGGGCCCGATGACAGCTGGGTTTCAAGGAGGTTGACTGGTTTTGAAAAATGAGCGGTAGGGATTTATCCAGCGTGTCTTTGAAACTGCCTTTGGGCTCCCGCTCAATATCCAACGGACGGAGAGAGATTTGATCTGAACGATTGACAGGAAGCCAGCGTGGTACAATCTTTGCATCGAACGGCTCTGGGTTGTCTTCAACCTCTGGCGTTAAATCACAGCCCTTGAAATCCTTCTCTACTCCATTGATTGGAGCTCTAAAGGAGACGAATTTCGGAACTTCAACGATGACTTTTACCTCATAAAGATGTTGATCGAACTCAGTAATAATCTTAGATGGGATGTCGGACTTATTAGCAACCCCAATCTTAATTCTTGCGAATTTTCTTGCCGAATGCGTCATGGTCTGTCTATCAATGTCGATGAGCATGCCGAAGGATCTGATTACATTTTGAAACCCCGAACGAACCCAACAGTGGAAGGGGAGATTGTAAAGGCGAATCCACACTGGGGGCAGACTATCCACTTTAATAGCACCGAATTCGCGAGACCACCACTTAAAGGTGACGAAGAACTCTAATCCGTTTGCATCTTTCCCCTCCAGCCCTTTTACTCTGATCGTCTCTTGAGCTAGCGCGTCATCCGAACAGTGCGCAAAAAAAGTATTACTCGCTATTTCTTGGATTACCCACGTTGGAGGTGGCGTTGTCACAAGAGCAGCTAGAAGCAGTTCGGAAACGTCTGATGGAGTGGGTTCTCCAGTCTGAGCTTTGATGAGAATCCCCCTATTGAAGCGACGCTCGAAATCTGCGATCAATGGAGTCGGAGATATCGCCGCGTGGATAACACGACGATCACCAGCCGAACTTTCTTGCGTCTTGCTACCTTCAGAACCAGTGGTAATCACTTGCTTCGTTGCTTTTGCGTTGGAGTTTGATCCTTTAGCTCGCTTAGGACAGTTGAGCGATATATGGCCGGAGCTACGGCAGAGGTAGCAAAACCAGTCCGATTGGCATTTGCTAATGGAATGACCAGGCTTAGCGCATTTGTGGCAATTCTTGCGGCCTTCGATGCGCGAGTTTTCCGACGAAGTTGATTTCTTGGCCTGTCTCTGCTTTCTTGGCTTTACGAGAACCCACTCGCCGAGATCGTCCTCCTTGGTTGTGCGACGCTCTAACTCCGCAGAAGGAGATCGACGCTGCGCTCTATGCGCTGCGTCGTCCCTAATCTTTCCTCTAGTCACATCTGCGTATGTGGCTAACTTTCTGTGGCTCCAGTCTTTCGGCGGGTTGGATCTATCGACTCTTTCGTATGTCCTTGGCGTCTTCGCCTTCTCCTCCTCGTCTCGGCGGTACTCTTGTCGCAGGGGTCTACCTCTAGCTTCTTCGATGACTTCGCGTTCCCTCCTGGCCCTAGGGGAAGGAGACCTGTGGTGCTGTCTGGCTGAGCTCCTTACTCTGCTCCGATCGCCTTGTCTAGGTTGCCACTCGATCTCTTCTCTAGTACGCTTTGGCATGTTTGGGGAGAGGTTTCGGGAGTCTCTGTGGGTGGGGTGGGAAGAAGGAGAGGAGAGTCTCATGCTTTTTTAGATCAATTTTTACTCTGTTACCTGTTACCCAACTTGTACCATAGGAAAGACCATGGATTTACTTTTTCTAGCATGCCACGTCAGCATTCTCAATTCCACTATTTTTAAAAAAAAATTTAAAAATTTTGTTTGTTTGAAGAATGGAAGTTTGTTAAATTTATGACAACTCATCAAAAAAATATCGTAAACCAATCCATAACCATAAATTGTGATGAATTGGCTTTGAAAAGCATCTCTCTTTTTCTCTCTATTTTTTTCTTCTTTTATTTTTCTTACTAACAATAAAAAAAAAGAGCAAAGTATCATTTCAATTATTTTTCTTGTTAACAAACAATGAAATGAAATAATAAAATAAACTAATAACGAGTACTGATTTTGTTCTCATTAAAATACATTTTTTTTTGTTTACTTTGAGGGTATCAATAAAGAGCTTCTCTATCTAGAATTTCTAGAGAGAGAAGCTTCCCAAAAACTCAAAAAAAAAAAAAAAAAAAGAGAGAGAGAGAGAAAGTCGGGGGGGGGGGGGGGGGGGGGGGGGGGGGCTCACCATCCTCCTCCTCCCCCTTCAACCTGTCACCCCGCCATCGGAGCGGCGGTGAGCTCGTCGGAGGCTCCGACTTGATGTTTAGATGTGGGATTTCATGAATTTTTGGTGGATAGTTGCGGGCCTTTGAGGAGGTGGATGTCGCCGGAATGGCGGAGGATGGTCTGGACTGCGATATGATGTGGGGTTCCAGAGAGGACGAGGTCAGGGATTGACAGCCAGAGTGTAACGCCCCGAGCTCGGTTCAGCTGTGCACGTGGCTACACGTACGCGCAAGCGAAAGAACGGACACAAAACTCTAGCCACGCCCACCACAGGCACCACCAAAAGGTGGGTTAACCCTTAGGTAACCTTTATCATTTGGTTTCCTATATATATACTCACTCTCCTTCCATCCCACATCCGATATGGGATTTTAATTCCCATGCAAGCCACGCCAAACCCCATGCATGCATGCATGCACTTTCTCATTTTTTCCCATCATTTAATGCATGCTAAGCCCCATAGACCATCCTATAGGCTTCCATCATCAATTCCTTTGATTCTAAGCCCATAAGATCCTTCTATAGGACAACAACCAATCAACTCATCTCATCTCTTATTATTTATTTATTATATATATATATATATATATATATATATATATATATATATATATATATATTTCTATATATAATATTATATATATACCCGCTTAAGTACGCGGTGTTACACAGAGGCGGCACCAAGTACGGGAGAGGACGCACGTGCGGAGGGCCTCTTTGAAGGGGATTAGGGAGAGGATCTCATCGATGACGGTTGCAGGGAGGTCGATTACGGTTCGACGCCATCCTCTTTGCTTCTTCGATTCCATGGCGAATGAGAAGCGATGGTGGTCTCAGGCGACGACGACTGAATGGAGGGCTGGTTCGTTGGCGGGTGTGCTTGTTGACGGGCTGTTGTTGGTTCGGAAAGGGTCGGCGAGCTGCTGTTTACGTCGGCGAATCGACGTGGATGATGTGATCGACAGCAACGTCGGGAGGGGGAAGGTGTGGAGATGAGCGAAGGTGGCCGGGGTTGGCCAGGGTTGAGTTAGTGAACATGGAGAGAATTTTGGATGGAATTTTGAATTTTGAATTTTGGATTTCAAAAATAGGGTTTTGAAATTCAAATTTCATTGGGGGTATGGAGGGAAAGATTTGGATGTTTTTTGAATTTCAATTTAGATTTTTGAAATTCAAAAGATATATGGACAGAGAGATTTGGATCATTTTTGAATTTCAATTTAAGGTTTTGAAATTCAAATTCAAATTTGATTTCGGAGGGGGAAAATTCGATGAAGTTTGAAGTTCAATGTAGACTTTTGAAATTCAAATTATAGTTTGGGGAGTATGGAGAGAAATTCAATTTTTGAATTTTGAATTAGGGTGTGTTATTCAAATTTAAATATTGAATTAGGGTTTCGAAATTCAAACTTGATTTCGAAGGGTGGTAGGGGTGATTCCGTGAATTTTGAATTTCAATATAGATTTTTGAAATCCAAAATTTAGTGGATGTGAGGAGAATTTTTAGTGTAATTTGAATTTCAAACTAGAGTTTGTTTGAAACTTAAATTATAATTGATGGAGTGAACAGAGAGTACAAGCGTCTCATTTGATAAGTGGTGGTGCACGGCTACTGTTGAGAACTGGATTTGACGCAACCGAAAGATGGCGTCGCGGTGGGGTTAGTTTGGCGGACACACACGACAACGTCGTGGGGAGAGGAGTTAGCATGCAAGCAAGAGACAGTTGTTGTGGTTGCTGCCACAGTGGACGTTTGGGGGAAAGTGGACGGATTTTCTGGGGTGGAGAGATTGGTCGATGGATTTTGAATGCCAAATTTAGATTTTTTCTGGGATTCAAATCACAGCTGGATGGTTAGGCGGGAGAACATGATGCACATGCCTCGTCTACAAGTTTAACTAGGAGAGGGACTAGTTAGGGTTGTAGGCTTAGCTTTGTAATAGTTCTCCACTGTTCCGTTCTAGAAACGGATTGATGTATAATTATTGTACTACTTGTTTCGTTAATATTTTATTAATGAAGCGGTGACGATGCCCACCTTTTTTCTATAAAAAAAAATACTAATTTTTGGTCCTAGCAAACAAACGATTTCTATCAGTTCTACATTTGGGTAGTCTAATATTGTATGTTAATAACCTATTTTTACGTTTATTTACAAACCATAGCAAAAGGCCCTACTCGAGATTTGCAAGTTTTTATTTGTATCTTTTTCTTTTTCTCTATGGTTAAGTTATTATTTTCTGTAGGGATAAGGATTAAATGGCAATGTACGGCATCATCAATTTCTATCTATCTAGATGTAAGACTAGTGAACAGTGAGGGCTTAGACCATCTCCAACGCTAATCGCTATTCCTTTCAATCGCTAAGATTATTTTTCATGATATTTTGTTATGGGCAGGGAGGGCCAGTGCATGAGAAAATGAGGTTTGCTGCCATAAGAAGATTGTGTCGTTATGCAAGTTGGGGGTTGTCTATTATTCAGCTTTTACTGCGCTTTTCAGGTTTACTTTGTTGTATGTTATGGACCTATTTCTCTTGTTCATTTACGCTGTTATGTGTAGTTATTGAGACTTCAGGTGCTTTGATGTTTAATTTTCTTGTGGCTATTTGGTTTTATGTACTTCCCCGCGGGCTTGTTTCTTTCATTGGATTGCTGACTTTGTATGGTGCAGTTTCTGGTGTTGATTGATCGACGTCAGCTGTACAACATCCTCAGGTACTTGTTTTTGTATGGGTGATGTGTGTTGCCATTTGCCTTCTTCCGTTCTTATTTTGCTTGAGTGTTCTTTGTTTCCCTTTTAGTATTCTCTGCTTTTGTGGCTGCTTGTTCTTGTTCTAATATTAGTTATTGTCATCTTGTAGCCTAAAACTAGTACGGAAGATGCAATCTCCAGTTATTGTCTCTGCTTTCTTCCTGATACATGGTATACTTTAGATTTTAGATGATTATAACTATTTATTTTTAAATAGAAATTAAAATATTTATGGCTAGCCAAAATAGCTAGCATGGTTGGACCGTGGACTTTTTTCGCTAGCCAAATTATCCAATTGTTCTCTATTTTAGCTATCCTAGCGAGCCAAAAAAGCTAGTGTGGTTGGAGATGCTCTTAGGAGATAGATGTAAACATCATCGATTTCTATCAATTTCAAACTCAGGCATCCCTAATCGAGTACGTAATATATGTGTCATTTCCAACTTAATCTGAACCTAAATATTGTAGCGCTCATTGTCAGACACTTTTTTTTTGGGATAGTAAGGTGATTGCAGCCATCGATTCATTAATGAATTATTAACGAAGCAAATTAGTACAACACAAGTCAACTATGGAGCATAGCGCTCCATCATAACTCAAACCAAAATACAACGAAATACTAACATCTAGTAGCTAGAGATAACAACTAAACAAGAACAACGAGAACAGTACATTGTAATGCGGGCCGCCTATCCCTCTCCCTCCTGAGATGGACTACTCCTCTGAATCCAGCGCTCATTGCCAGGTACATATCTTTAGTACGCGTGTCCGTAGCTTCTCGGCCATTGCATATTTGTTTCAGTGAACATACATTATTATATCCTCTAAAAAAACATACATTATTTTATTTTTTTTGAAGGAAAAGGTGGAGTATGACCACCCTGTTTCATTAATAAAAAATTAATGATACAAACCCAGAGAACTGAGTCAGATAACAACCTACAGACAGTAAATAAAACATATATGAAGCAACATGACCCGTATAAACAACAAATTCCTCCCACAACCCTGGAGGGTGGGCCGACGAACAAGCTCGGTCCAGCAAAATTGTATGTAGGTCAGTTTAGCTTCGTACAATGCCTCCACGGCACATGCACACCCACCTGAAACTAGTCAGGCATGATTTTAACACCCACTGATCCCTGCCTTCTCCTCGTTGGGGGGACCCCATCTTCGGTCCCAAGCCCCATAATCGTGCAATACGACGTGCAACACAGTCCCCACCTCCCACAGCAAACAATCACCGGCCTGGCCCCACAGGCTCCATACCGAACCACCGACCTCACACACTTGAGCCCCAGATCCATGGCGTTAGCGACAACAGGCGCGGGAGGATGCTCTGGCGCGACATAGTCGCTCCGCGACCTGGAAATCGTGAGAGAGGTAGTGGTGGTGGAGCCCCGTCGACTGTGGCCATCAGGTGAAGCAGCCCGCATGCAGCCCCCGCCCCTTAAGAAAACACCCCAATAGAACGGGGTACAAGCTCCAGCCACTATCAATGGCACTGCCATCAGCACAAATCCCGACTACTTTGCCGACTACACCAACCCTGGAGGTCCAAATCATGACTGCAGATCACCGAAATCGGCTCCGAGAACGTGGACATGGTGGTGGCGGTGAAGGAACCGTTCCGACACCACTGAGGGAGACGAACGACGGTGTCGGCAGAAGGCGTAGGGCACAGAACAAGCGAGTGAGCACATCTCATGGGGGGACCCCGTCTTCGGGCCCTAACCCCACAACCGTGCTACACCGCAATCATCACACCGAGACACCCCACTCAGACAGCTCCACCAACCCCCCACACAAATAAAATCCCTGCCGTCTCGCACTTCGGCACTGTCAACCTCACCAACACGCTCAACAATGCGAATCATAGAAATAAAAGCACACCCGGCTTCTTCACACGCACTATCGACCCTTAAAAATTCCAAATCATAGCCGCAGATCGTCGTGATTGGCCCTGAGAGTGTGGACATGGTGGTAACGACGAAGAACATCCGAGCAAACATCTAGCAAAGCCAACCAACCCCAACCAAACCCAAACCCCAATCCCAATCAACACACCCCCTCACAGAACTGGAGGTCGTCCCCGCTACTTGGGCATCGGCACGATGGAGGATGGCCGGACACCACGACGGCCGGACGCAACGACGGAGAAGGGAGGGCATCGTTCGACGGTTGGGCGCTTCGACGGCGATGGCAAGGCGTCGTCGGGTCTGGGCGTTGGTGGAATCCCATTGGCGCGAAGGGGGAGAAGGGGACGTAGGTAAGCGGCAATGGAGGGTGGGTGTGGACGATCAACGTTGACGTCGAAGTCGATGGGTGTGGGCGATCAATGTCGAGCAACAATGGTGATGGGAGGGGAGCATCAACGTCGACCGATCACAGGAGAGGAGAGGGAGTGGAAGTAGGGACGACGACGGTAGGAGAGGGCGGCGGCAGCGAGCCCTAGCCGCCACCCCCAACCTATTCTCTCTAGATCTATGGTTTGGTTTGGGGGTTTTGGGGGTAAGTTTCTCTCTCTAGACTTTTCTAGAGAGAGAAACTCAAAAATCAGTTTTAAAAAAAAACATACATTTTTTTTTGATAAAAGATGACGCGCGTCATCGTTTCATTAATAAGCAATAACGAAACAAAGTAGTACAGCAGAAGTTGAAAAATAAAAACTACAGACCTGATGATCCTACCAAGGTACTCGGGCCTACCCGGTACAAAACGAAAGCAACAACATACTAATACAAAGCTTACAATACCACCTATAACACTTTCTGTACCCTTGTGAACCGGTAGGATACTAGATGAGCTGCGGCTTCAACAATCCCCGAACCAGACTGTCTCCTTGTTAATACCCATCAGTCGTCTTCCACTGTCCGCTTCTCCCTCTAACCCGCCTCTGTGGCTAAGCTCCTTCGTTGTTCCTGATTCTATTCACACCCTCCTTTGCACCTGTCCAATCGTGGATAAGATTAAATATTTTTTGCATGGCGACAGATAATCTATATTGACAGTTGCGAAAAATGAAATCATTTCTTTCAAGCCAAAGACTCCAAATTGTAGCTGCGGAAGTAATGTCCCAAGCCCTAGTGTTAGTGTGGCTAATGTGAACTTCTCTAAAGGAGACCCAAATGTCTTTTGTTGAGATAGGAACCCTATTACACCCAAACCCCCGACAAACGATATCCCACGTACAACGCGCTCTCGGACATTGAAATAGAATGTGATCAACATTTTCAACTGCGCTGAGGCACCTCTCGCAATTGACGTCTATGTTCAAGATTCTCTTCTTAAGGTTCACTTTTGATAGAATCGCATCATGGTATGCCAACCAGCAGAACACTTTTACCCTGAAAGGGACAAGGGCTCCCCAAATGACTGCTTGAGCTTTACATCTGAGACCTCCGTCGTTAATCCATGAGTACATAGACGACACTGTAAAAGCTTTAGACTCTTCTCGCTCCCACCATCTTTCATCTTCTAAGTTGGCTTCATGGTTACCATCTCGTTTAACGAGAATATTCAACGCCTCGAACTGTTGCACTGCCTCTGAACTTAAATCATGAGACACTACGAAACTCAGCCTACCGTTTTTCCTGATGTCGGCTACAATGAGGTCTAAATTCTGTGTTGCTTCTGCGGCCTGGGGGAACTGATTAAGCAAAGTAGATTCTCCGCACCATTTGTCCTTCCAGAATCTGGTATTTTTCCCGTTCCCTACTTTGCATCTAGTGTTGGTGAAGAAGATCTCTCCTTGCTTTGATATGCCTTTCCATAGAAGAGAGACTTTTGCTGACGCACTCCTCCCGCCGAACCGAAATTTCCTTCTCTTGCGAAAACTCTTGAAAGAATGCTTCCACCATCCTTTGTGGTTGGAAGAGATCTTCCACCACCACTTCGAAAGCAAAGCTTTGTTCATGTCTTGTAGATTTGTGATCCCCAGGCCTTGAATTCCCTTTTCTTACAGACTCGTCCCCAATTAACCAAATGGAAACCTCTGTTGCCCTTATCCGTTCCTTTCCATAGGAATCTCCGCCTAAGCTTATCGATGCTGTTGGATACCCATCTAGGTAATTCGTAGATAGACATAAGGTATAGCGGGATAGCGCTAAGAACCGAGTTGAGAAGGATAATCCTCCCCCCGAGCGATAGGAACCTGCTTTGCCATCCTGCCAGTTTCTTCTTAATTTTTTCGATAACAAAAATCTAATCTTCTTTCAACAGGTTACCAGGTCTAATTGGCGTCCCTAAATATTTGATTGGGAAATCGCTCGACTTACAACCTAAGATCGTTGATATATCGTTAACCGACATTGACAAGTACTCGGAAGCGGGGAGAACGCTAGTCTTACTGAGGTTAACTTTCAGACCCGACCACCCTTGAAAGCAGGCCAAGACTCCTTTGATGGCTATGACTTCTTCCACCGTAGCCCTGCCAAAGAGGATAGTATCGTCTACGTATTGGAGGATTGACATAGGCTGTTTAATCCCCTTTATTTGGAAGCCTTTGATGATGGAATTATCTTGAGCTCTTCTGATCATTTCCGACATACCGTCCCCGACAATAGCGAAAAGAAGTGAAGATAGTGGGTCACCTTGTCTCAGGCCTCTTTTGCACCTGATTTCCTTCCCCTGCCGTCTGTTAACCTGGATGGTTGATTTCCCACCTCTGATGCACGTTTTCATCCATAATCTCCATTTTTCACCGAATCCTTTAAGCTTTAAGGCTTCCTCCATGCATTCCCACGATATTGAGTCGTATGCCTTGTGGAAGTCAAGTTTCAGTAGGAAACCGTCCAACCTTCCTCTGATAGCTTTAAAAATGGTTTCGTGGGCGGAAGCAATGCTGTCCATAATATCCCTGCCTTTAATGAATCCACTCTGTGATAGTGCAATCACCTCATTCAGATGGGGTCCTAATCTTTGGGCTAAGACCTTGGTTATGATTTTGAACGATCCGTTCAGCAAGCTTATTGGTCTCAGGTCTTCATGGGAGGTAACTTCACTCTTCTTTGGGAACAATATGATCGTTGCATAGTTAAGCCTGTCCAGATTACACACCCCTTCGTACAACTCGTGGAAAATATTTAGAAGGTCGTCTTTGATAATCGGCCAATATATCTTGTAAAAAAAGATCGGAAATCCATCGGGGCCTGGAGCCTTATCCTGACCTAGATTCTTCACGGCGTCCCACACTTCGTGTTCAGAAAATTTGATTTCTATTCCTTCGCTTCCGTCAATTCTTGAGGTACTCCACATATCTGGTGCTAGCGCGCATCTCCCCACTGACTCCCCTCCCAATAGGTCGTGAAAATGCCTGTCTAGATGGTCCATGATTAGATCTTCGTTTTCTGTCCACGTCCCATTGACAGTGATACCCGTAATGTAGTTTAATCTTTTCCGACCATTTGCCACCTTGTGGAAGTATTTAGTATTTGCGTCCCCTTCTCTGAGTCATTGAACTCTCGATCTCTGTTGCCAATACAGTTCCTCCATCCTCCCGATCTGTTGAACCTCCAATCTTTTGTTTGCAAGCTCGTCTTTCTCTTCCTCTTGCAGCTCTCTTTCCTCTAGCGAAGCTTCCAGACTGTCGATTCTGTTAATGAGAACCTCTCTTCTGTGGAAAATGAGTCCCTTTTCCGCTTTCGCCCAATCTCTTAATCTTCTTCTAAGACGTCTCATCTTCTCGATCCAAACTCCAACGGCTGTCGGCTGAGAAGTACTAGCCTCCCAGGAGTCTTTGATAATTTGCCTCGTCTCTTCATGAATGGTCCAAGCTTTCTCGAATTTGAACCCGTAGTGTTTCATCTTACCTTTTAATCCGCAGTCTATTACAAGGGGAAGATGATCTGAAGTATATCTGAGCGCTGTTTTGACCTTGGCTGTTGGATGAAGGTCTTCCCAATCGTTGGAGACCAACACTCGATCTAACTTTGCCAATATCGAATTGCGCTGCATATTCGACCAAGTGAATTTCCTGTCAGTCATTTCTAGTTCCAGTAACTCTAATGCGTCTATAGTCTCATTGAAAGAGTCTACATCCGTTTGACGATGGCCTCTGCCGTTGTGCTCCTCGTCGAATCTAGTTAGATTAAAGTCTCCCCTACCATCCAGGGTCCTGACCATCTATTTCTAATGTACCTCAATTCTAACCACAGATCATTGCGACTCCTACTGTCATACGGACCGTATACGTTTGTAATTGAGTGTATCCAGCTGTCACTTCTACGTCTAACTCTGATCGAGACAGTGAAGCGGCCAATAAAATTGTCGATGATCTCGAAAATAGTCGCATTAGCCCCTAGAGCGATTCCGCCTGAAAACCCCCTTGCCGAATTAAAACGCCAGCTGAAGTCTGCCACTCCTCTAATTGCCAAAAACTCCTCCTCCGTGGGGACTGTAATCTAGTTTCCTGAAGTCCACAGATATCGGGTTTAATCTTGCTAAGGGTCACTCCTATCGCTCTTTTTTTCAGTCTTTGACGCATCCCTCTAACATTCCAGAATGTGTAAATCATAAAACAATTTTAATAACATCTATTCGTCTACCACCAACCCGCTTTCCTCCCCCCCCCTCCCCCCCCGAAGAAAACGTGAGCTCAAAAACCAGAGATTCTGGTACCCTCCCTAATAATAGCTATATTAGCTAAGTGTGAATCTCTAGTGGACCCCATATTTAATCCGTATAAGCTAGCGAAGTAAATTAGCGACTCATCAGTTAAAGAGTTAAGAATAGAACAATTCACTTTAGAGGTACTTGCTTCTGAAGTGTCGTCCTTCTATGGTGCTAAACCTCTGTTGACCCACTCGTCTTTCCCTTCTTCGAAGCTTTCTGTACCAATTAACTGTCTTTTGCCTTTCCTCCTGTATTCTGTGATTTTTTGTGTGGATGTGCTTCCCACGCTTCCTCTAACTTCTATGTCATCACCATAAGTTTCTGTAACCGAGATCAGATTGTCTTCACGAACCCCGTCAAGTGCGCCGATCATACAATCTCCGACTTCCTCTTCAGATACTGAACGATCGAAGATATTTGGTAAAGTCTTCTGGGTGTTGGACAGATTGTGGTTAGCGTTGGAAATAATGCCCACTGGATTTTGTCTTCGATAGGGAGTAAAGGGCTTGGGCCCACCTTCTGTTGAGAGTCGTCCAGCTCGATGGGCTTTGGCCCATCTTCAATTTTGCTTTTAGACAGGATCAAATTTGAAATGGCGTCCTGAATAGATACTTCGATTTCTTTCTGAGAGAATCTAAGCCAGTCAACGTCTAGCAAACCTAGCCCCTTGATGTGACCCAATCCTACTCCAATAGCTTCTTTGAGGATACCCATTTTGTTAGCTGGCTTCGAGATGACCTTACTGACACCATCCCCTATCACTTTTCCAGGAGCTTTCCCTTCACCGAATGACATCGCATCCGGAACAGTACCACCATCCCCTCCAATACGAAATGTCTCTTCGCAAGCAGGCGTCGGAGTAATTTGAGGGACCCTTTTCCATCGCGGCGCAGTGATCTGACCGTAAGCTGATGAAATCAACGGCTGGGATGCCCTACCCTTGGATTGTGTTTGGCGCTCGATGCTTAACGCATCAGTTTTGCCTCTTGTGGGCGATGGACGTCCAGGATTAGAGATCCTCTCATCCAACCGCTTAGCTTCGTCTTCTTCCTCCAGCTTCGCATCTAGATCGTCGATGATTTCTTTTGCAGAATGCTCTCTGAATGAAACATTCTTTGGGATTTCAACGATCACATTAACCTCGTAGAGGACGTTATCAAACTCCGTGATGATCTTGGATGGTATGTCAGCCTTGTTTTGAACTCCGACCTTGATGCGTGCAAATTTCCTGGCCGAGTGGGTGACTGTCTGCCTATCGATGTCGATTAGCATGCCGAATGAACGAATAACATTTTGGAATCCAGAGCGCACCCAACAATGGAAAGGGAGATTGTATAGTCGGATCCACACCGGTGGATAGGACTCTGCCTTTAGAGCGCCGTGATCGCGAGACCACCATTTAAATGTAACAAAGAACTCCAATCCATGCTGATCTTTCCCTTCAAGACCCTTCACTCTTATAGTTTCCCTGGCGATGGCTTCGTCGTTGCAGTGGGCGTAGAATGAGTTGGGTGCGATTTCTTGAATAACCCATATCGGTGCTGGAGTGGATACAAGCGCTGCTTGGAGAAACTCGGATACATCGTTAGCCGTTGGAACGCCGGTTTGAGCCTTTACCAGAATACTGCCATTGAAACGTCGCTGGAATTCCGCTATAAGAGGAGTCGGCACAATTGTAGCTTGAATAACGCGTCTATTACCAGCGGCGCTCTCTTGTGATTTGCTCCCTTCTGAGCCTGCAGCGGGACCAGCCTTGGAGTGCTTGGAGGTCGATGACACAGCGGTAGGTCGCCTAGGACATGATTTGGAGATATGACCGGATGTCCTATAGTAGTAGCAGAACCAGTCGAAGACGCATTTGCTGATGGAGTGACCTGGTTTGGCGCATTTATGGCAGTTCTGGCGACCTCCCACCCTAGAACTTTCTGACACGCTAATAGGAGGGGATGCTTTC
Organism: Hemerocallis citrina; assembly: GCA_017893485.1. Lineage (NCBI taxonomy): Eukaryota > Viridiplantae > Streptophyta > Magnoliopsida > Asparagales > Asphodelaceae > Hemerocallis > Hemerocallis citrina. The sequence goes on along the minus strand of CM030359.1, from coordinate 36,173,826 downwards.
CTTGTTTTACGAGGTTTAACAAGAACCCATTCACCAGCTTCATCTTCCTTGGTTGTTCGATGCTCTTGATGAGGAGAAGTTGATCGATGACGCACTCTATGTGCGACATCGGTCGCTGGCCGACCTCTAATGACCTCAACGAACGACCTCCTCTGCTTGATGACCCCTGCGCGCGCCGTCCCTGGTTGCTCTCCTTTGAGGTTGGGCCTGGAAGTGAGCAGGTGCTCTTCCTCGTCTCGACGGCGTAGCTCTTCTTCTCTAGCTTTGGACGTACGGCGTGCATCATCTCTGTCTCTGTCCCTCCTTTCTCTTGGCGACGGGGGGCTATGGAATCGCCGGGACGGACTCTTCCACCGTCTTCGTTCTTCGTCGTGCTTGCTGCGGATGCGCTCCTCGCCTTCGTCTCTGGCTCTCTTGTACATTGTGGGGGATGGATCACGTTTGTCTTTGGAGTTGAGGTGGTAGGAGTGATGTCGTTGGGAGGATGGGATGTGGGTTGCTCTGTGGTGCTCCATTTTAGTGCTCTTTGTTAAAAATGATGTTACCGATAAATTTTTTTTAAAAAAAACATACATTATTAATGCTGCTAAACAGTTGTAATGTAAATAATTTAGAAAAATGATAATGGAATATTATGCATTGTCAGTGTCACAGGTAAAAAAAAAAAAAAAAAAAAAATTACAAATAAGAAAGTACGGGAAGGAATCCAAGCTGGACCCTGACATGCATGATGCATCTGGGGCCCAACGCAAGTCCCCAACCCCGGGTGCACATCTTCCAAACCCGACCCGACCCGAATAAATTTTGGTATCTAGAAACTAGTTTTCATTTGAGTATTGGGAGTCCTACCCTGATTAACACAGAAGAGAAGAGATCGATTGAATCAATCAGATCAATGGACGAGTACGAATTCCGACGCCTTCTCCAACACTTCCCCATAGTTCGCTCGAGAAACTACTGCGTAATCTCTTTCTTTCTCTCTCTCGATAGAACTCTTTCCCTTATTTCCAAATAATCTTAAAAATTTTCATTTCTTGAGAATTCTACTGTACCCATCTAATTTTGATGCCAGTTTATATAATGGTTAGTTGTTGTTTTGTATATTACAAGTTCTTAATTTATACTATATGCTTTTGGTGAAAAGGGTTGTTATCAAAAGTGTTCAGACGAAAAAAAAATTGTTTTAACTTCAAAATTTTCATAGTAAAAGCTTGAAAAGCACCACTTTAGGTATGGTGAGAAGAAAGGCTAAAATAGTAATTTTGGGAAAGTACTTTTGTGTAAACATAATTTTAAATTAAGTTTTTCAGACACCTATTTTGAGTCTAAAAGTGCTTTTAGAACCAAAAGCACCTCCAAAACCAATGTCAAATGGAGCCTAAGCCTAAGCCTGTAGGTTTAGATTAGCACATAAGGGTTGGCGAGTAGGTCGGCTGTATTCTGTTATGTCAAAGAGAAATGTAAAGCTTGAGTAAGCATTAGGCATTATGAGTGTGAGTAAAGTGTGGTAATGTTTGGTGTGTGGTAATGTGTATGAGGCATTTTGTCAAGCACTTAGCTTTCAAGTGTGTAAAGGAGTAGTGTAATGGTGTGAGAGGTGTTACCTCGAGCACTTGGTGTGCACATTTAAAGGATAGCGAAGAGTTGACATAAGGGGTGTTAGCCCAGACGGCTATTGAGGGAGGGTTAGGCTTACCTTTAGCAGCAGGTCGAGGTGCTGAGAAAGATGACTCTTTTGGGCATTCTATCGAACATGTTTTGTGCTTAGCCTGAGACTAGAGTGATAATGTGGAGAGTGTATTGGTTTGGGGTTTTTGCCATGGTGGGAAGTAGGATACAGAGCAGAGGGACAGTGAGTTGAGTGAGCTCATGATGTAAAGAGAGAGGGGTTACTGTTGTTATTGTTGGAGGCCAAGAATGGAAATGAGGAAGGGAAAGATTGGAGGTAGCAGTGGTCGTGAGAGGTACTATGAATGGGAAAGAAAAGGAGGATATGGGGAGTGAGTAGAGGAAGAGGGTATTCATGTAGCTGACATGATTTTAGCTGGGTTAGTATTGTGGTTTATGGTTTTGAGCAAGTATACTTTGATTTATTTTTGGGTTCCCTTGGTCCCCATCACATCAAAGATAATTTTTTAAAAGGAAAATTTATCCTTAGTGGCAATAACAAGTGTGGAGATTACTTTCTGCAGCATACGAAATAACGTTATTTTGTAGGTGATATTTGGGAACTTTCTGTTTTTCTTTTACATTAGTGTCTATATGGATTTGAGTTCTAGATCCCAGTTTCAGTTGCCCAAAAGCAAGGTTATATTATAAGCATTTATGAGTGAAATATCGGGAAGATCTCAACGAGATATTCCTTTGATGAGGAAATTATTCGATATTTCATTAATTAACAGGGTGAACTCTAATTTTAAGGTAACTAAAGTATGTTTAACACACATGATATCTGTTCAACATTTCTTATGTAAAACAACATACATATTTACTTTGGAAGAATTATTCTACTACCCTAGGGCTTAAAATATGGTCAAGTATTTGAATTTTAGATCCACATAATTGACCTTACATAGATGTTACACCATGGTAAGAGGTTCCTGGAATTAACATCATTAATAATAACCAACACATGCAAGATTGTAATAATTGAAAAAGGAATCATAGTAAGGTTTGACTATGTGTTTGATTTGGTCAAACATGGTCACTATCTTTTGGAGATTGTGGAGAGATTTTCACTTATTTGGAGCACGAGAACAGACTATCTCATTGAATTCCAGTTCTGCTCTCAAGATGATTCTTCTTTCTCTAGATTGATGTTTAAGGTTATTAGAAACATCACTTGTTCATGCAGCTCATATCTTTATGAAATCTGTTGTATCTGTTGACAAACTCCTTCACCAATTCTTATTCTTTGTAGATGTATAACATGTTATTACTTCCCTTTTTCTTCAATTGTTTGTCATAAGGTTCACTATATGCACCTCTTTTTCCTTCCTCACATATAGTGAGAGTCTTGTCCTTTCAAAGCAAGGAACTTCTGGTCATGAAGTTATTTATAGCCTCACATAAATTAATAACCCTAATATCTAGGAAACATCCTTGAAGCTGAATGATTAATATATACCATTGAAAAATTCACATACATAATTTCAAATCCACACTTGTGATTTAGGTCATTCAGGTCATTCAGGCCTTTGGTTAATCTTCTTTTTTTCTTGCACTCATTGATCTATTCTGTTGAATACATTGAAGCATGTTCAGAAAATGGGCATCGGGTTTGCTACCTGTCTGCTAACTTTTGTCTGAATGCTTGGAAATATTGTGTTTGTCACCATAGTGCATCGAATTTCTTGGTATTGCTTTCTTAAAGAGCTTTTAATTTAAAAAAAATTTAGACACTTTAATCAAACAGTCGTACCATTTTCCAGTAGTTTATCATAATATCTGATGTTCTTGTGTTTGTATATGTTTCTTAATTTTGTCCACCACAAAATAATTTTTAATAATTTATTTTGTTATAAAAGCAATGTAAGTTCTGTTATTTATGTTGCTAAAAAATATACTATAAAATATATACTTTTTACGTTATGAAGAGTATACTATAAACGTACACTTTTTACGTTATGAAGAGTATACTATAAACGTACACACCAATCCAGTAAATATATAATATTATTCAACTGAGATCTGCCTAGCCAAAATAATAATAATTCAATGGAGATCTCTCTTGATTAAGTTCCCTCGGTTGTGCTATTTTTCACTCACAGTTTCTCTTGTTTGTCTTTCCCTCATTCATCAGCGTGCCAGCATAAATAAGTTCTATTATCTAATTTACATCTTCTTACTATTGATAATTCTTAATTTTCTTTTCCTGTTAACCTTGATACCCTCCAGCTTGTAGGCAAGTATTGTGGTAGGCTATAAACCAAGGTGACTCAGGTGCCTCATCTTGGTCTACGACCTACATTGTATCATGTTTCGAAGATTATTCTTGACCATGATTATTGTTCTTTTGGAGATTCCATATGATTCATCGTAGTGTCAACAGCTGCTTTTAACATGATAATACGATATTGTACACTCATGGTGTTGAACATTATAAAGATCAACTTACTTACCACAAACTTTACAGTTTGTATCTTCCTTATCTCGCAGATAATCCAGCTCAAACAGTATTCTTCACCTTGCTTCGGAGTTTTAGAAAGCAACTTGGATACATACATTGACACAGTAATCCACTAGTTGTGTCATCCATAGTCGTAAAATCGTGAAACATATCATATGTCGTTTTCCTAGAATGTCGTATCTTATCTCGTATAGTGTATTGTATCGCAAGATAAATTAACGAATGTCCAAAAGTGAAACAATCAATGATGCATCAATTTATATCTTTGTTTTTAGAAGCGTTTGAAGCGCTCGCTTAAGCGGAAGCGGTGCTTGGAGCGCTTCACTCCAACGTGAAGCGATTTTTTGAAGCGAACATTACTTCTTCGGAAGAAAGAAATTTTAAAAAAATTAAACAAGATATTCCAAGGGGTAAAAATAAGCATGCCCGAAGTGTCTCGCCATTGATCATCATCAAGAGCATCGAGAGCTTCAAAGTTGCTGTGCCGCCACCATGAATCTGGAGGGATAAAGACAAAGTAGAAAGAAATCGATAGAAGTAAAACCTAGCTCATTTAATTGGAGATTGGATCTTGCTTTAGAAACATCCAAATTATAGTTGGATATAACTTAGGGAAAGCGGACCCGATTCACCAAACAACTTAGGGTTAGATTGCTTCTTATTTCTAATCATGCTTCATGACGGTGGCAACATTTCTTGGCACTGTCCACTACTGTAAACCTTTTTTTTTTTGTATATGCACTCAAGTTTTATTATTTTTAAAATTTCTTATTGCAATTAATAACTTCCTTTAGGAATTTACAACTAGTTACATCATTATAAAAACAATTTTAATAAAAAGTTCAATGAAGCGTTATGTGAAGCATTCGCTTAAGCGTCCGCTTAAAAGGTGTAGCATGAAGCGGTCATTGGACTGCTTAACACTTTTGAAAATCTTGATTTACATTATTATAAATCATCAAATATAGCTAAATCTTCGACTTTAAACGGACATAAGGATATGCTTGTTGACTATTGAGTCACCAAAAATTCTTAATACACTAAAAAGTGAACTTAGCATATGTCCTTTATATTAGGTTATTCATGATCCTTAATTTCTAACAATGTTAACTAGCTTGAAAGACCTTACTAATGTATTACTAACCTTGCACCAGTACTCTATACCACTATAGGAATTGCATATATGTATATGACACTATTACTCATGTACACATGTTACGTGTAGTCATCTATCATAATCTAAAGACCTTACAATTATAGGTGAAGAAGAACTAGCATAAAATATGATAATAAGATGCTTTATGATCTTATGTATTTATCATTTATTAAAACAAATAAAACTGGTTTATAAAAAATTGTATGATCTAACTAACAACGCAAATCCATTGCTAAAGCTTAATTTTTTAAGAGAGAAAACTTGCATACACTCGGAAAAAGTGGACTCAAAATAGCATGAAAAGATAGTTTGATATTATATTTATATAATTAACAAAAAAAAGAGAGAGAATAAAGGGAGAAAAGGAAAGTAACAACATTGGAGAGAAGTACTTCCAAAGAAGAAGAAGCAACCAACATGCTATTTGCAATAAACCTATTGAGCAAGATGAACGAAGCGGAAGAAATATAGAAGAAAGCGATACAGCGAAATAAACAAAGAAGAAACCTTATCGTGTGGGCACTAAACCCTAATAAAGATCAAGGTTTTGGACTTTAAATGGACTTTTGAGTGAATTATGAGACAAACCCGAACCTAGAAACACATGTAAGCTATTGTTTATTAAAAAAAATATTGAATCGTATCATATTGCAAGATACAATATGACAAAATGAGATATTTAAGCTATAGATAAATTGCATGAGATACGTACGAAACTCATCAAATATTGTATCGCATCGAGATACAAATTGTAAGATATGTAAGATATGTAAGAGCATCCACAGTGGTGTTTCTCATTTGGCCAAAAATGGCTGCAACAGTAATAGCAAATAGGATCGATCGCTGCAGTGGTCGTTTGCTATATTGTTCGCATTTTTGCCAAAAATTGAGTGGGACGGTATATCATATACCGTCTCAACTTTTAAAATAAATCAAAAAAACGCTAACTACTTATTAACTATTAAACTATATTAATTAAATAAATTAAATAATATAATAATAACTAAACCTAATTATACAACTACCTAAACCTAATTAACTACCTAAACCTACCCACTCAGCATCCGGATTTCATGGACGGTACATCATGTACCGTCCCACCATTTGGATTTTTTTTTTCTAATCGGCCAATCATGGCCGTTCATTTTTTTAAAAAAAAAATACAAAAAAAACATCTCTCAGACAGGATATGATCTCCCGTCTGATTCAGACAGGATATGATCTCCCGTCTGAGAGGTGTTTTTTAATAAAAAAATTAAAAAAAATGTGAGCGACGGTATATGATATCCCGTCTCTCATAATTTGAGAATCGCTATTCTGTTTCTCATATATGAGAAACGAATATAGACAGTTTGCCAAAAAATGGCAAAATAGAAAACCGTTGCAGCATGCCATTTGCTATAATATGGCAATTTGGCAAATATAAGAAACCACTGTGGATGCTCTAAGATATTGACATTTGTGGTGTCACTTACTTTATAGTTTGTGCCGTCCAATGATTATCTAATTCACGTTGATTATGTAGAAGCAACATTTATTCTAAATGAAAACGTAAATTTCTCATTCACTAGTCATATTATGCTTGTTTCACCTGCACTTCTTCAATATTGATCTTTTATTTAGTATTAACCACTTTGTGACTCTTTAGCCCTCATGCACATACTTATTGAGGTATAAATTCAATGGTTTTACAGTCTTGAAACAACAGTGTCTATGGACTTCTGTCCACTGAGCAGTTAATTAAGTACTTTATTTCTCATTGACAGTTTGGAGGATTTAATTTTATGTGTGTGGTTTTTGATATTTTGGTATGCTTAATGGGCCCAATAACCATGCCTAGCTAGTTGAAGTTATAAAAGCAAATGATTGAGAATGGCGCTCTTTATACACCATTTCTTCTTATGCTCCCAAATAACATGTTTTTGATGCATACTGTAACTTTATCGTGGTTTCTCTTGTCAATTCCATGATTCCTACCAAATGATGATCTCAAAATATGAGTCCTTTAAAATTGCAGGCGGGCTCTGAAAGAGAATCGAGCTCGCATTCAGGAAAAGATGAGGTTCTTCCATCAATTTCCTTGTTCTGTGTTGTCTATTTAACTATGAACATATTGACTTAATTTTGTCGTACAACAGACAGAAGAGTGGGATGATCTCTGGAACAAGATAGAAAAGGAAGAAGATTCAGAAGAAATTAATCATGAAGGTAGTGATAAATATATCATATGCCTAAATTACTTCATTGGTGGTGAATCTTCATACAACCATTTCTGGGATTTGAAGCTGTTTGTTACTATACATAGCTCAAATTAGCACGCCCGTTAACTTCTTTATCTTTTCCTATATTACGTCCTTAAGTGAGTTATTCCTTTAATTTATGATATAACTGTTATTTCTCTTATATATAAATGAATAGAAGATAGATGTGAGTACTGGATATCAATTGAAAGTAATTAAAAAGCCTAACTAACTGAAATTGATTATGCTCTTCTCATATAAAGTATTCCCCGCTCTGGATTTTTCTTCTCTTTTCCTTCGGTAAGATTTTTGCTCGTTCCAACGAGGATTGTCTTTCCATCTTCCTTTTAGTGATTTCTATGAAGTTGATGGTCATATACATATTGTTAATGAGTCATCAAGGAAATAGAAATTCATCCTCAAATCAATCCACGTTAAAGAATGGACTTCATAATTTGTTCTCGTTTATCATTCTTGTGAAAGAGTTACAAAAAAATTTAAAGGGTCATGCATCGCATTTGAAGAGCTATTAAAGACCCCAAACATTAGTTTTATTGTTCAAATCTCTAGTATCAACTGTCTTCTTTCTATTCCTTGTATGAAGTACCATGGTGATTGGTGGCTGGTGGTAACAATTTAAATTCTGGATTTGTAGCATGACTTGAATATCAGGCTAACACTAGGCACATAAGAGTGATGCCTTATTGTGTCCGTTTGTTTATTATGAACTACTAATTGTTATTTCTTTTCACTTGGTAGATCCATTTTGGCAGAAACTACGGTCAGTGGCTGAGAAAAAGGTGAGTATTTAATTCTCTCATGTATTACATGCAGTATTTACTTCTCACCACTTTTATTGCTATTGTTTTGGCTCAATGATTTAATTTGTCATACTATGTTTCTAAATTAGTAATGTAATATGTTACTTCACTGATCTTATGTATAATTTCATTATATGTTGCCTACTTAAAATGAGATACTTATTAGGAATTTGCAGACATGCAGTTAGTGTTGAAATTGGTTTGTTCAATTCATAAGGTAGGGGTATACCACACCTGAAGAAGATTTTTCTGATAATACTTTGGGTTGATACTGAACAAAAGACTCGACTGATGCTATGAATTTAAGTATGTAATTCACCACTTAGAGTATTGGGGTGATTGTTGAGATGTGGAGCTGATTCCACATCAGTCAGCTCTAAAGAAAGCCGATAAGTTTCTTGATGCCAACAGCCTCCTTCAGCTACCAAATCATTTGTGTACCCGATCAAGACCCAATCGGATGGTGGATAAACCAGTCGGATGGATGAGAGATCTGCATCTTTATGTATCTCATTGTCACCATAATAATAGGGAGGCTCCTATTTTTGTGCCTGTATACAGAGTGGAAGGATATGAATCCTGCGCCACAATTATAGGAGCAGACTTCCTATAATTGCTGCATAAAGAGATTATGGACTGATTCCCTCTAACCTGATCTTGTGCCTCAAGAAACAAGAAGATACGGAAGGGGTTAGCTGCTAGAAAGCACGGATACTTCCAAATGGCCAACGTACCCGTGTCGGGTGCGTATCGGGTGCCGATACTCCTTCGGTACTCCCGGGTGCGTACCCAAGGAGCACCCAATTTTTTAAATGCATTTATCACAACTTTTAGACAATTATATTTAAATAAATGCGTGGGGTCGTAGAGTAATTTCAAAACTTTGTTGTTTACAATTATGTGCAAACACAAAACAAGACTATCGAAAGATTTGATCGTTACATTATCATTTCTTTTCTCTAAAATGCTCATAATTATAATGTATTCGTGTAATTCTATGAAATGGTTTAAATGTTTGCATTTTTAATAAGAAAAATATTTTATATCTATAAATATAATATAAATTATTTTATATTTAACGTACCCACCAACGTACCCGTATCCTACTTTTTTGTAAAATCACGTATCTCCGTACCCGTGTCGTGTCGTACCCGCACCCCGTATCGGTATCCGTGCTTCATAGGTTAGCTGGTCCTTATAAATAGAGATGTAGAGAAAGAAGTTTTGGACAATAGAATTATCATCATCTTTATCAGAGAAGGAGATTGAGAACCTTGGTGAGAGAGTCTCGAGTCCTTTGTAAATCCATTGATTCCTTTATTGATAAAGAAGTTCTTGTGGTGGTTTGAGGACGTAGCCCATCTTGGGGTGAACCTCGTTAAATTCTTGTGTCGTTTTCTTTTCTCTAGTTTTCTTTAACTTTGTTGCATGTATATAAATATTACTTATTTGATACAGTTGATCCAAACTGTATCTGATAATGGCGGAGGAAGAAAGGTAGAAGAAGGAGAAGAGAGACACTATTGCGTATCAGTCCAGATTCTTACGTATCAGTCCTTCGGGAATTGTTTTTCTTTGCTGGTGTTTTGCGTAAATGAGCCACACTATTTGTAATAAACCCCCTGCTAACGAGGTCTCACGGATCAATCCACGCCTACGTAGAGATCTGAGTGGAGAGCGTTAGTGCGGGGCCTATCTACAGGGTAAACGGTTAGAGTTCCTTTTACGGGTGTTGCACGGGCTGTCGTGTCAAAACCCAATTGGCAGATCAAAATGGGGTGAGCGCTGCTCTTTTTAATCCCCCCAATGTACTCTGTTTTGGTTGTTCTTGATTTTGGGTTTTAATGGAGATTTAGTTCAGCTCTCTTTTAATCTTTTCTCTGCTGTATTTTGCTCTGAGTTGTCTTCTTCGTGAATCTATGCCTGTGAACACTCGTAGTCATCGTGATAATCCCACCATTCTCTTCGGAGATGTATCAATGGTATCAGAGCTCGGCGATGAACTGGCATCCCACCAGATCGAGTGTCCAATGATCCTTGAGTCTGGAGCTCACTCTGGACTCGGATCACAGGGCCCGTCGGTGGGAGGATCCCCCCAGGGGCGTCGATCCTCAACAGCCGACCGATCTTGGCCAGCGGATGGGTAACTTGGAAATCTCAATGGGTTCCCTCACCGCAGATGTCCAGAATCATGTCACTAATGTGCAGTTGCAAGTAGATAAGATATAGGCTATGGTGGAGCGTTTGATGCCCTTGGTCGAAAAGAGGGGTGGACCCAATTATGAGTCGCCTCACCCTCCCAGTGGGGGCCATCCACCTCCCTACCATCCACCTCCCTTCAACAACCCCGTAGACTACCACCATCTAAGGAGGTGGGGACATGATGATGATCGAAGGTGGGATGAAAGGGGTGGGGGTGATTACGATAGGCCCTACTCCATCTTCCCAAAACACACCAAACTTGAGATTCCAATATTTGATGGCAGTAGCGACATCACTAATTGGTTGTTCCACCTGGAACACCACTTTGAAACTCAGCGAATTGAAGCTAAACATCAAGTCGATTTCAGCGTGTATTTCCTGAGAGATGATGCTTTACTATGGTGGAGGTGGTTCAAGGGTCAGAGTGGACCGGTGATTTCATGGGAGAGGCTCAAGAAGGAGCTATTGCTACAGTTCGGACCCGCCGAATTCCAAAACCCAACAACTACCCTATTGAAACTACGACAAACAGGTACTGTGCTTGACTACCATAAAGAATTCATTAAATATAGCCACTTGAGTAGGCCACTAGAGATGCCAGTGCTTGTCGACTGTTTCATCTTCGGGTTGAAGGAAGACATACAGCAAGAAGTGATCCTCAAGAGGCCAACCACCGTGACCCACGCCTATAGGGAAGCACAAGCTAGGGAGACTATACTCATGTGCCAAAGGAAGGCTACAAGATTCCATAACATGGGTGCAAAGCCTGTCTATACTTCAAATTCATCCCAAGCTAAAACTCCTACTCCTAATGACAGTAAAATTCCAGCTCCTGCAGCTCCCAAGCTCACCGAGTTTGACAGGATTTTGAGTGAGAAGAAGGCGCAGGGTCTATGTTTTCGGCGTGATGAGAAATGGGTAAAGGGCCATCGATGCAGGGGGATGTCTCTGTTGCAGATCGAGGGTGAACTAGAGTCTCCGAGAGGCAGGGATTCCACCATGGACACACTTGTTAGTGCTGACACTGACACAGGAGAGGAGGAAGAGTTGCAATGCATACATCCCTTCATTCAGTCCATTGGCCAACATGCGATCTCTCTTGAGGCCATTGCAGGGGTGGAAGCTCCCCGTACATTAAGATTGAGAGGCACTATCTCCAATAAGGAGATCTATGCCTTACTGGATACTGGCTCTACTCATAACTTCATTGATATGCAAAGTGCCAAAATGGTGAAATTACCAGTGACCAAAGGGATATGCTTCGAGGTCACATTAGCAGGAGGGGAGAAACTAAGGTGTGAGGGTTTGTGTGAAGGGGTGGAGTTTGTTTGCCAAGGGGTAGTCATTAAAGCTAATTTCTATATACTTTCCCTGAGAACTAGCCAAGTGGTGTTGGGAGTGGATTGGTTAAGAACCTTGGAGGGTGTCTGGGTTAGCTTCAAGAATTGTTCCCTCCATTTTGAGCAGAATGGTAGGATGCACACATTAAGAGGTGTTAATGAAAAACCACTCGACATAGCTACTACAAAGCCCATGTTTAAAACTTTGAGTCATATGAAGGAGGGATTGCTGCTGCAGATAGCCCAAGTTGCTAGTCCCATTACTGGGTGTCTCACTTCCCCGCCTGAACTCTCCGATCTCCTCCAAGAATATGCAGATGTCTTCGAAGAGAAGTTCCAATTACCCCCAAGGAGGGACTGTGATCACAGAATACCCCTACATCCCAATGCACAACCCATTAGTTTGAGGCCCTACAAGCACTCGTGGCACCAGAAAAATGAAATTGAAAAATTGGTGAAGGAAATGTTGCACACAGGAGTCATTCGACCTAGTTCTAGTCCTTTTGCTTCGCCCGTAGTAATGGTGAAGAAGGCCGATGGCACATGGAGGATGTGTGTGGACTTTCGAGCCCTCAACAAGGTGACCCTCAAAAACAAATTCCCCATACCCATAATTGATGAGCTTCTAGATGAGTTGCAGGGTTCAGTGATCTTCAGCAAGCTAGATCTCAGGAGTGGTTATCACCAAGTGCGCATGGAAGAGAATGACATCCCAAAGACAGCATTTAAGACTCATGAGGGACACTATGAGTTTGTGGTCATGCCTTTTGGTCTAACCAATGCCCCCTCGACATTTCAAGCTCTCATGAACTCGGTGTTCAAACCTTACCTCCGAAAGTTTGTTTTGGTCTTCTTCGACGATATCCTAATCTATAGCAAATCCACAGAAGAACACAAGGAGCACTTAAGGGTGGTTTTGCAGATGCTGAAGAATAACTCCTTGCAAGCTAAGCACAGTAAATGCACCTTTGGGGTGAAGGAGGTGGCTTATTTGGGTCACATCGTGTCCGAACAAGGGGTGAGAGTGGATCCTAGCAAGGTTGCGGCAGTGAACTCATGGCCGGTGCCCAAAACGTTGAGAGCACTAAGGGGTTTCCTGGGGTTAGCAGGATACTACAGGAAATTCGTCAATAGGTATGCCAACTTTTTCCAGCTCCTCTAGTAGCTTTAACTAAAAAAGGCGCTTTCAAATGGTCGCAGGCAACTCAAAGTGCATTTGAAGCACTTAAAAAGGCATTAACCACTCTCCCAGTTTTCCAGCTCCCTGATTTTTCAAAACCCTTCACTCTTGAGTGCGACGCTTCAGGTACGGGGGTCGGCGCCATCTTGATACAGCAGCAGTGTCCCATTGCTTTCCTGAGCAAAGAACTCAAGGGTAAAAGTAGGCATCTGTCTGCCTTCGAAAAGGAAATGCTAGCCATTTTACATGCCGTCAAGAGGTGGAGGCACTACTTGCTAGGCAAAGAGTTCGTCATCAAGACGGACCACAAATCCCTCAAACATTTGCTTGAGCAAAGATTAGATACGGAAGCGCAACACACATGGCTTTGGAAGTTGCACGGGTACTAGTTTACCGTGGAGTATAAAGGAAGGGAAAAGGTTGAGGCAGATGGACTCTCGAGGGTCTTTGAAGATCAACAAATCCAGGCTATCTCCATTGTGCAACCACCCTGGGTACTGGAGCTCAAAAAAGAGGTTGAGATAGACTCTTTCTACAAGAAAATCCAAGGGAAGATTGATCAAGAAGGTCGAGAAAACTCCAAGTACGAGTACCAAAATGGGCTCTACTTTTACAAAGGAAGGGCTCTACTAAACTCCTCATCCCCTCTCACCATCAAGTTGATGGAATTGTGCCACACTACTCTCCAAGGAGGACATTTGGGTTTTGAAAAAACTTGGGTTAGGCTAAAGGCAATAGCTCACTGGAAGGGAGCCAAGGGAATGCTAAAGAGGTATATCCAGGAGTGCAAAGTTTGCCAAAGATGCAAGTACTCTAACCAATCGCCCTCCGGCCTACTGCAGCCCCTGCCAATCCCCACAAATGTATGGGAGGATGTGAGTATGGACTTTGTCGAGGGCTTGCCCAGGAGCTGGGGAAAAAACTACTGTGTTAGTGGTAGTCGATCGACTCTCTAAGTATGGCCACTTCATTCCCCTAACCCATCCGTATACAGCGAAACAGGTTGCGGAGCTCTTTGTGCAGCATATCATTAAGCTCTATGGAGTCCCTATCTCAATTGTGAGTGATCGAGATGCGATATTCACCAGTCAATTTCGGAAGGAGATCTTCAACTTGCAGGGAACTAAGCTATGTTTGAGCACTTCATTCCATCCACAAACTGACGGACAAACCGAAGTCGTTATCAGAACGTTGGAGACCTACTTGCGATGCTTTTGTGCTTATAAGCCTACAACGTGGTCTAATGTTCTCCCGTGGGCAGAGTATTGGTACAATACAATCTCCCACAGCTCCACCAGGTTCTCACCCTACCAAATTTTGTATGGTAGAGCTCCTCCAACTCTCCTCCCTTATGTTCCCAAAATAGCCAAGTCTTTGGATGTGGAGCAGTGCTTGATCGAAAGGGATATTATACTCCGACTGTGCAAGGATAATTTGACGAAGGCTCAGGGGTGAATGAAAACTATAACTGATAAGCATCGAGTGGAGAAGGAATTTGCTGTCGGTGATTTGGTATATTTGAAACTCCAACCCTATCGGCAACTCACAGTAGGAGGAAGGCACATCCATAAGCTGTCACACCTATATTATGGCCCCTACGCGGTGGTTGAACGAGTTGGAACAGTTGCCTATCGACTGCAGCTGCCTGCTGAAGCCAAAATCCACGTTGTTTTTCACATTTCTCAGCTCAAGAAACATGTGGGGGATGTCACAAAGCTTCGAACCCAACACCCTGCCTATTTTCATGAAGAGACAGTCGAGCCTCTGCTAATACTAGACAAGCGGATGGTGGGGAAGAGAGGGGTAGCAATGAATGAAGTGTTGATCCAATGGAAGGGAGGAGGAAGAGACGAAGCAGCATGGGAAGAATTTTGGGGCATCCATGATCGATTCCCTAAATTCAGGAAGAATTTGGAAGTTCCTTTTCATGGGGGAAGGATCGATACAGTTGATCCAAACTGTATCTGATAATGGCAGAGGAAGAAAGGTAGAAGGCGAAGAGGGACACTATTGCGTATCAGTCCAGATTCTTACGTATCAGTCATTCGGGAATTGTTTTTCTTTGCTGGTGTTTTGTGTAAATGAGCCACACTATTTGTAATAAGCCCCCTGCTAACGAGGTCTCACGGATCAATCCACGCCTACGTGGAGATCTATGAGTGGAGAGCGTTAGCGCGGGATCTATCTACAGGGTAAATGGTTAGAGTTCCTTTTACGGGTGTTGCACGGGCTGTCGTGTCAACACCCAATTGGCAGATCAAAATGGGGTGAGCGCTGCTCTTTTAAATCCCCCTAATGTACTCTGTTTTGGTTGTTCTTGATTTTGGGTTTTAATGGAGATTTAGTTCAGCTCTCTTTTAATCTTTTCTCTGCTGTATTTTGCTCTGAGTTGTCTTCTTCGTGAATCTATGCCTGTGAACACTCGTAGTCACTGTGATAATCCCACCATTCTCTTCGGAGATGTATCATTATTCCGATA
This sequence comes from Hemerocallis citrina, assembly GCA_017893485.1. Lineage (NCBI taxonomy): Eukaryota > Viridiplantae > Streptophyta > Magnoliopsida > Asparagales > Asphodelaceae > Hemerocallis > Hemerocallis citrina. The sequence continues at coordinate 36,158,279 of CM030359.1, read as the reverse complement.
GTCATTGAAATCTCTACAATTGGTATCAAAGCAAGGTTCCGCTGATGGCGAAGTTCCGTTGAAGGAGAAGGTTTCATTGAAGGCTTTCATTGTGAATAAATTTTCATAGGAAGACTTTGATTCAAGAGGGAGCCATGACATTGGAGGAAGCAAAGTTCAAGATCGACAAGTTCGATGAGAAGAACTTCACGCTCTGGAAGATGCAAATAACGAATTATTTGTATTCTAAGGATCTATACCTACCACTGGCAAGATCGAAGAAGAAAGGAGAAATGAACGATGATGATTGGGAGATCTTGGATCGAAAGGCGCTTGGTGCAATTCGACTTTCTCTCACGTCATCAATGCTATTTAATGTTGCCAAGGAGAAGATGACTGAAGACCTTATGAATGCTTTATCGAAGATGTATGGAAAGCCGTCCGCATCAAATAAAGTGTTTCTGATGAAGAAACTCTTTAATATGAAATTAACAGATGGTACCTCTATCGCGTCCTACATAAATGATTTCAAGAATGTAATCACACAACTGAAGGCATTGGATGTTCCATTCGGAGATGAACTGCAAGCGTTATTGATTTTGTCAAGGCTTGTCAAGCAGTTGGGATTGCTTGGTGATTGCAGTTAGTAACTCTACTGGTTCAGAAAAGTTGAAATATGAAGATGTGGTTAGCACGATGCTCGGTGAGGAGTCCAGATGGAAATCTTCAGGATATGTTGAGGCAGTTGGGAGTGCTTTAAACGTGGAAGGACGTGGAAGAACTCAAGGGAGAAAGGGTCGGTAGAACCATGGGAACAGATCTAAGTCAAGACAGAGTAAATCAAGAAATCCGAACAATAGAGGCACCTTCAAGTGCTACAAGTGTGACAACCCCTGGCACTTTGCAAGAAATTGTAGATTCCCCAAACGAAACCAAGATAAAAGTGAGAATCAAGATAAAAATCCTAGAGTAAATGTTGTGGAGGCAAGTAATGATGCAGATGCTCTTATTTGTGCTCTTGATAGTAGACCGGAGACATGGATTGTTGACTCTGGTGCTTCGTTTCATGCTACATGGAATGCTGATGTGTTGAGAAATTACAAGAAGGGAGACCATGGCAAAGTCTACCTTGGTGATGATGAACCGTGCAAGATTGTTGGAGTTGGAGATGTGAAACTTCTTATGTCCAATGGGATGGAACTGACGCTACAGAAGGTCAAACATGTACCAAACTTGAAGCGCAGTCTGATCTCAGTCGGCCAGTTGTCTGAATCTGGCTTGAAGACCTCCTTCACCAAGGATGCATGGAAGGTGAGCAGCAATGCATTGATGATAGCACAAGGGAAGAAGAAAGGAACGTTATATGCGACATCCGACACCACCCATAGCGCGGTAGCATTAGTAGCAGCAGCAACAGTGAGTCCTAACACCTGGCACTGCAGGTTGGGATATATGAGCGTGAAGGGGATGCAAATCATGCATTCTGAGGGGAAGCTACCTGGTTTGAAGTCAATGGAGCTCGATTTCTGTGAAGAATGTGTTCTAGGGAAGCAGCATAAAATGACCTTCAAGACGGATGGAAGATAGAGGAAGCTTAAGAAGTTGGAGCTTGTTCACACAGATGTTTGGGGACCTGCGCCAGCGCCATCAATAGGTAACTCGCGCTATGTGGTCACATTCATTGATGATGCATCTAGGAAGCACTGGGTATATTTTATTAATTAAGTGTTCAAGAATTGGAAGACTGCTGTAGAACTTGAGATGGGCACGAAGTTGAAATGTCTGAGGTCAGATAATGGTGGAGAATATTGCAGTGCTGCATTTGAAAAATACTGTGCTGAGAATGGCAATATGTAACACCCCGTACTTAAGCGGGTATATATATATGATATTATATAGAATTATATAATAATATATATATATATATATATATATATATATATATATATATATAGATGAGATGGTTGTTGGTTGTTGTTGGTTGTTGGCCTAGAAAGATCTTATTAAATGGCTAAGGTGGCCTATAGGATTGGATTATGGGGCTATGGATATTTATTGTGCATGAGCATGCATGCATGGGTTGGAAAGTGCCGTGGATGGCTTTGGGATTAAATCCCATATCTGAAAAAATATAGAGGAGTGTGTGGGTATATATAGGAAACCAAGTGATAAAGGGAAACTTATAGGGCATACCCACCTTTTGATGGTGCCTGTGGTGGGCGTGGCTAGATTTCTGTGTCCGTTCTTTCGCGTGCGCGCACACGTAGCTGTGTGCGCAGCTGAGTCGGGTCCGGGGCGTTACAAATGGGTATCAGATCCCCGTTACCGGACATCTGTGACATAACCAGAATCTTTTCCTTCAAAGGCATCTCAACACAGTAAATAACACGGAAATTTTAAAACTTTTATTGCCATCAGAGTTATTACAAGATTGCCATTTGGACTAATATATATATATCTATATATATACACTCTTAAGGAACGGGGTATTACAGACACCCCTCAAGAACTCAGCGTCCTCGCTGAGTCTGGGACCCACAAGCTAATACATGACTGCCTTTCTAACCGATGTGGAGTGGAGTACCATACTAGCGTACTGTCCCTGGTCTCTACCAGCATACTGTTCTCAGTCAGGCATACCTCTAACCCACTCTGACCCACAAACGGTGTCGAAAGTCGGCTCTGATACCATTTGTAACGCCCCGGACCCAGCTTAGCTGCGCGCACACGTAGCTGTGTGCGCAGCTGAGCCGGGTCCAGGGCGTTGCCCAATATTCATCAGAAAACTGTGTCGGGCACACCACAGCAGAATGGTGTGGCTGAGAGCCAACCGGACACTTTTGGAGAGAGCTAGAAGCATGCGCTTGCATTCAGGATTACCTACCCAGTTTTGGGCAGAAGCTGTAAGTTCTACTACTTATCTAATTAATCGGGGACCATCAGTTGCTTTGGATTTTGCTATTCCTGAAGAACTGTGTCACTTATGTTATGACGGATCCTCAGGAGAGGACCAAACTTGATGCTAAAGTCCAGGAAATGCACCTTTGTCGGCTACGAAAATGATGAGTTCGGCTACAGATTCTATAATCATGAGAAGCGAAAGATTCTGAGAAGTCGGAATGTGGTCTTTAATGAGTACGTGATGTATAAGGACAGAAATAGTATTATTCAGGATGATACTGGTAGTGAAAACATTGAGTTCCATATTCCACAACAGGATATAGAGGCCAAGGACTGAGAAATATAGATGCTACTGAGAAATCACACATTGAGCAGCCAACGAATGAGGTAACTGAAGTTGCAGAAGATGAGGATATAGCTACACCACCGATAACCAACATTGAGAAAGTCTACCAGATCTACTAGAGGGATGGCTCCTATGAAATATTCACCCTCCATTATTTATTGCTAACAGATAATGCAGAACCAGTCTGTGGAAGAAGCTACTCAGATAGATACTCATGCTGAGTGGAAGTTTGCAATGGATGGTGAAATGAAGTATGGTGAAAGGAAGTCTCCGATGAAGAATCAGACATGGGATTTGGTAAAGCCTCCGGCACAGTAGGTGTTGCATAATTGCTGGATATACAGGATTAAAATCGAGCCCGATGGAAGCAAAAGGTACAAGGCAAGACTTGGTTTGAAAGGGTTCAAGCTAAGACGTATAGATTTCACTGAAATCTTCTCTCCTGTAGTGAAGCTGAACACAATAAGAGCTGTTCTGAGTATAGTAGCAGCAGAGAATTTGCATTTGGAGCAAATGGATGTGAATACCGCATTCCTCCATGGTGATTTGGAGGAGGAAATATATATGCAGCAGCCCGTCAGATATGTGAAGACAGGACAGGAGCACTTAGTGTGCAAGCTGAAGAAGAGTCTTTATGGTTTGAAGCAAGTCCCAAGGCAATGGTACATGAAGTTTGACTCTTTCATGAAGGAGAACAACTACAGGAAGTGTCATTCTGATCATTGTTGTTATTTCCAGAAGTTTGATAACTCATATTATCTTGCTGCTATATGTTTGATGATATGCTCATCGCAGGATCAGACGTGAGGAGAATCAATGACTTAAAGGAGAAGCTCTTAAACCGATTTGAGATGAAAGATTTGGGTGCTGCAAACCAAATTTTGGGAATGAGAATCACCAGGGACAAATCAGCTGGAACTTTGAGGCTATCGCAAGAGGAGTACATTATGAAGATATTAAAGAGTTTTGATATGGAGAACTCGAAACCGGTAACTACTCCTCTAGCCAGTCATTTCAAGCTATCGAAGGCGATGACACCTAGAACTCAAAAGAAGAGGCAGAAATGACAAAGGTACCCAATGCATCAGCGGTCGGGAGCCTCATGTACACGATGGTCTGCACTCGTCCCGACATTGCACATGCAGTCGGCATGGTGAGTTGATACATGAGCAACTATGGCAAGGAGCATTGGAATGCTGTGAAGTGGATCTTCAGATATTTGAGACGGACTGCAAGTCATGCATTGGTGTATGGAAGAGCTGAAATAAAATTACTCGGATACGTGGACTCTGATCTAGCAGGAGACTTCGATAGCAGAAAGAGTACCACAGGATAGGCATTCACTCTAGGAAGTGGAGCAATCAGCTGGATTCCAGATTGCAGAAAATCATTGCTTTGTCGACAACAGAAGCTGAGTATGTGGCCGTGACGGAAGCATGCATAGAGTTGATGTGGTTAAAGTCACTCCTTGGTGAAATCGGAAAGGAGCAGGAACATTCTACACTGTAATGTGATAGCCAGAGTGCGATTCATTTGGCTAAGAACTCATCATTTCACTCATGGACGAAGCACATTCAGATCCGATATCACTTCATTCGGGAGATGGAAGCAGAAGAAGAGCTAAATTTGGAGAAAACACACACGATGTGAATTTAGCCTATATGTTGACAAAGATAGTTCCAGCTGATAAGGTGAGGTTGTGCTCAACCTCACTCGGCAAGTAATGAAGGAAGACCGCCACCACAGGAATACAGCAGGGTTTGATGCTTAACGGAGGATAAGAAGAACTCTCTACTGTGCAATCATCTCCAAGTGGGAGATTTGTTGAGATGTGGAGCTGATTCCACATCAGTCAACAACCATTGATGGAAACCGACTGCCTCTCATATTTAATCGGTCAGCTTTAAAGAAAGTCGATAAGTTTCTTGATGCCAACAGTCTCCTTCAGCTTTGAAATCATTTGTGTACCCGATAAAAACCCAATCGGATGGTGGATAAACCAGTTGGATGGATGAGAGATCTGCATCTTTATGTATCTCATTGTCACCATAATAATAGGGAGGACTCCTATTTTTGTGCCTGTATACAAAGTGGAAGGATATGAATCCTGCGCCACAAATATAGGAGCAGACTTCCTATAATTGCTGCGTAAAGAGATTATGGACTGATTCCCTCTAATCTGATCTTGCGCCTCAAGAAACAAGAAGATACGGAAGGGGTTAGCTGGTCCTTATAAATAGAGATGTAGAGAAAGAAGTTTTGGACAATAGAATTATCATCATCTTTATCAGAGAAGGAGATTGAGAACCTTGGTGAGAGAGTCTTGAGTCCTTTGTAAATCCATTGATTCCTTTATTGATAAAGAAGTTCTTGTGGTGGTTTGAGGACGTAGCCCATCTTGGGGTGAACCTCGTTTAATTCTTGTGTCGTTTTCTTTTCTCTAGTTTTCTTCAACTTTGTTGCGTGTATCTAAATATTGCTTATTCCGATAGTCATTGAAATCTCTACTGTGATATCATCTTAGATTCCAAAGTTGATATGTTTTATGTAAATGCCTCAAGCTTTTAGATTAGAATCGTGATGGAAATTGCTGGTTTGTACTATCTCTCTTACACCAGCTCGAGCCTCTTATATTTATCAAGAAAACAAATACACAAATGCTCGGGAGTTAAGTTATGCTATTGCTAGTATATAACTTGAATAGTACTGCCATTTGCAAATAAAAACAGGTGAGCTTCATGGTTTTGCGGGATCTTTTTATCAACTATCAGTGTCTTTGCTCCAAAATTTTGAAAGGGATGAAATTCGTGTGGCATGGATTGATTGAGAAACTTTTGTAAATACTTGCAATAAAGAAAAAGCTTTTGGAGATAAAAGATAAAAGAAAAAAAAGAGAAGGAAGGTATATATCATTAGATAATTATAAAAACGGTTATATTATTGCTGTTAAAATATTGAGATTCTAATTATTTGATATAAAATGAAGAATTAAATTGATAGAGAATTTAGTAGATATGTATATACAATGGACGGAAAGAGAGATTTTATTATTTCCGCAGCATAAGTATTTTAGTATTTAGTCTATATTGCTCATCATCTTAGGATCTTCTATTTCATTCTTGTTCATGTACATGTTGACGACTATTCACCGGACATGTAAATGATTGCAAAAGTTCAGTACAACTGATTGACAGAAAATAAAATAGTATAGGTGATATTTGTAATCTCTGTGTCATTATTCTCATTTTTGACACCCTTGACAAATTCTACTTATCTTGAAAAATTAATCTAGAAGACTATTGATGAGAACATCAGTTCGAGACGATTTGGGCGCTTCTATCAGCACAAACATCGTTTAGGATGGTTATTCCAGTAGCCTAGCTATTTTTATTTCAGTACTTAAATTTGTTTTTAGCATTTTAGTCATATGTAGTAGCTTTGCTATTCGCACCCTTATTTTCTGAATTTTGGATATTTGTATTAGGATTCTGTTTTGAACTTATATATAGGCCTTTAGACTAATGAGAAATAATGCTTTTCATTGACTAAAAATTATTGTGATTGAGTTCTTGCTCTTCATTCATCTCGTGTGTGAGACCGTGAGATCTTATTAGGGTTTGTGAGAAACCCTACCCTAATCCCTTCTTCAGTTGCCATACCCCCCCCTCCCAAATACACCTTCTCCCTCCACCGAAACCCTCCTTCATCCCGAAGCACCTCGATGCCCCCATCTCCATTGCTCCGCGCCATCGCGGCCCCATCACCACCCTCTCTGATCACCGACCACCCCACCTTCATCCATCACCCCGCAACCACCACCTCCAACCCTTAACACACCGAACCCCTAGCCGCCTCTCCCCCATCAATCGAACACCCTGGGCCCCCGTCTCCTCGTCGTCGCCGATCCCTTCCGTCGTCGTCGACCCTCTGCCAGCGCCACCGTCGCCAGCGCTCCCGCTGACCATCGACGCTCCACCGCACGCTGCTGACCCGACCTTGCCTTCCCTTCCCTTCTTCCCGAGCGCCAACAGAGACGCACATGGTTTAAATCAAATCGGATCTGATTTGTTGGGTAGATATTGGCGTTTGGTGTTTGGGCATGATCCAGATTCAGATCCAACAACATCGCAACACTGTCTACGAACCCGGTTATTTCTTTCCACTCTTCAATTATTTGTAATACTACCAATCATCTATGGAATATTAATAGAATTTTCTGTTGTCCACAAATTTTGAGTGTGTTTCTACTGGCAAATTAGAGTACAAATTATTATTGCATATCTTATATGCTAAAAACGATTCAGTATTATTGTTGATTGTTAGGCGTAAATCTTTAATTGGGCTTGTTAACTTATTTCATTTCTTGAAAATCCATCAAACCAATTACTAGTTTTAATTTCTAACATAATCGACACTCCTTGTTGGTAAACTTAATCTTTTAATATTCTTGGAAAATTCTCTACTTAGGGTTAAGTTGACATCAACTATATAATTGCGAATTATATGTAAACATACTGTCTGCTTGAATTAAGAAATTTTTAATTTTCTTGCTTTCTTCACTGAATTATGCCTTTACAGAAAATTGTATCCTATGACTTTGAGTTTGTATCTTATCGATGAATAATTCATGACGAGTTCTTGACAAACTGCATTGTGTTGTAAATAGTAAACAACAATTCATGATTAATTATCGAAATTGGCTTTGACGATGTTTCAGGTGGGCCCAGAAAAGGCAGAAAAGTTTTGCTCTGCATTTCAAACAGTTCACAAGCAACTGGTATGATCTTTCTAGCATACTTGTCCTCTGCATCCATTTTCTTTCTTCCACCTCCTGATACTGTGACTTCTTGTTCTATATCCTCAATCAGGTATTTGAAAAGCTCAGTCTTGATGCTGGCCAAAAATATGTTGCTGCTCAGGAGAATTAACATGATAAGCTGCATGATTCGCAGCACCTTTAGGCGAAGATTTGCTGTCGTCAAGTAATGTTAGTAATGGACTTCTGCTCAGATAGTGTCGACAGTCATTGTTGCTTTCTCTTGGGAGGATCGGGGAACTCACTGTCAAGCTTATATATTATGTTTTGTGTTTGATGCATGTATGAGAACTCTATTTATATCTGCAATTAAATGAAATCATGCTGAATATTTAGTCAACTGTGTATACACTGGAGGGTTAATAATGTATTTGTGCTTCTCTTTTCAGGTTAGTAAACAACAGCTTTGTGTGCTTTGAATCTTTGAGTATAAGAAATAACATCTCTAATCTCTAATATTATAATGGGAGAAGGCCTTAGTATCATTTGTAAATCTACCAACGCCTGCCTTGCACGTGCATAACTAATATGAAAACTAATATGAAGGTCTCAGGTTCGAGTCCTCACTGCGTCAGATATTTTACTTTAATATTTTTTTAATATATTAAATGTGCATCACACGTGTAAATTATTATCTATCTATCTATAATATAATATATAATAACTATTATAATTGAAGATTTTTTGGCTGTGAATTTTTTAATATTAAAAGAAGACGGAATGAAGATCATCTTCTGTTTGCCAAATTCTTTAATATAGTTTTTAAGAGAAATTACTAAAATACTATCAAAATAATTAACAAAATGCCATTTGAATAAATTAAAAAAATCAACAAAAAAAAGAAAGAAAATGCTCGGACGGATGACCCTTCGTCTAGCAACTTTCTCTTTCAAAAGTCTTTCACAAATTACTAAATTGCCATCCAAATATTTACCAAAATGCCATTTAACCAATTTAAATTTTTAAAAAAAAAAAATTCCAAACGGAAGATCATCTTCCGTCTGGTTATAATTTTTTTTAAAAAAATGGGCCAAACGGAAGATCATCTTCCATCTTGCGCCTCCAATACAGTCGTTGGTCCTGCAACTGAAGAGTGGGCACGTCAGTTGAATACAACTGACGCAATGCTATATACGGCAATCCTCTCTATGCCGCAGTATAGCGATTCCAAACACAATATTTTATGACAAAGAAAATGTGAGCGAACACAAGTGTCGGTGTATGACATGACCTAGAACTAATGCACACCCAATGCACACGATGCTCTTGGTCTAATGCACGCTTGGTTGGAGAGATGTGCATCATACTACACATTTCCCAAACAAACGACGTTCTCCACATTATTGGGGTTCGATCCACCGCCATGCAACCTATCTTGTGCTCTATCCTGTTTCAGTTATTTAGTGATGAAGAGGTTGTCTGGCCAACCCGCGACCTGGCCCGACTTGAAACGAGTTTCACCCGAATTGGTTCGTGGGTCGACCAGGTTGAAATTTTGGATTTCGAACCTGGTCCCCGGTTAACCCTGTGAACCGACAATATTTTATGACAAAGAAAATCTGAGAAAACACAAGTGTCGGTGTATGACATGACCTAGAACTAATGCATACCCAATGCACACGATGCTCTTGGTCTAATGCACGCTTAGTTGGAGAGATATGCATTCCATACTACACATTCCCCAAACAAACGACGTTCTCCACATTATTGGGGTTCGATCCCCTGCCATGCAACCTATCTTGTGCTCTATCCTATTTCGGTTATTTAGTGATGAAGAGGTTGCAGTCACCGCAGTCACTGCAGTCAATAGTGGTGTCAGGCAACTCCTGTTTGTTTCCCACTATGCCCAATAGTAGCCATACGGTTTCTCTTTTCCGTCACTACAGTAAAAATATAATTATCATAGTAATCTTTCAAGCCCCTGGACCTCTTCAAAAGCTGTGATACGGGCATAAAGGCATCCTGCGACAAATGCCCGCCAAGAGCATTAGAGTTGTACGTACGACGTCTTCCTCTAAGTCCCCTGCCCACGTTGAACATCATAGAACATGTCGGATCTTTAGGGTTTCCCATAATCTTCGACTTCACTCTCGTCCTTACACTAAGCCGAACTTGCAGACGTGACAACGCCGCTACGCCAGTCCTCATCAAAAGTTGTTACGGGCATAAAGGCACCCTGTGACAAATGCCCGCCGAGAGACACAGAGCCTAACCCCCTGCTGAAGCCCTACTCGATGCTCTCTGCCCGCGTTATACAGAACTTAGGACTTGGTCAGATGTGACGACGCCATGCATCCCCCTGACAGGCGAACACAACACCCTCTAGTGCATGTCCTTACATTTGACAATGACTCGATCTATCCAAGTCTCTACCCAACACCGGTTGTACGGATATTATTCAAAACTAGGGCCACAACTATAGAAATTGGGTTGAAGCTATCATTATTTTAAGTTATCATAATTTTAATACTATTTTACACAATTCTAAAGGCTCTAAATAAGGTTCTAATCCACTTTATTAATCCATATTTAGTAACATTGGGCAACCTAGATTTATGACCACAACTTGATCTATCCTAGGACTTTGCTAAAAATCCTAGTCACTACCCACCAATGGGGTCAACAATCAAGTTCTAGACCCAAACTTAGGGGTTACTAATTATAGGATTTGACTCACGGACTAACCCTAATTGATAAATCCAATCCATAATCTTCATTAACTTACTAGGCGAACTAGTTCTACCCGACTGTCAATTAGCTAGGCGATCTAGCAACTAGTCTTTCACCTAACCCTGAGGTCACAACTAGATATTTTATAACCACTAGTTAAGTTCTAGTTCATTCTAACTTGCTCATTTGAACTTAAATCAACCTGCACTAGGGTCTAACTGGGCTCTCAAGCCCGGCCCACTACATGGGCCCACGAAGACTGGCGAATCGACTATGTTGATCGCCACCGTCTATCACGTTTGGACTTGCACGCCACCTCGGCCCGAACAAATCGCTGCTCCCGCTAATCATTGCGCTCCATTTCCTCCCGACAAATGGTAGCTCCTACGATGCTGGATTTCCCTCCTTAGATGGAAACCACGTCAGTGCTCGAGTCGTCGCTCCAACACGTACGGGGGTCACGGGTCTCTAAACTGCTCGACAAAAATCTCACATAAACGGACTTAAATCTGAGGGTCTCTAACTCAACAAAATGACCCTAAGTAACTTAAACACAAGAAAGTCCTAGTTTGAGACTTGAAAAGTGGTCAACAATCAACTCCAACCCTAACAACAACACACATGTATCTTAGCTCACTACTAGTGACAAAGAATTACTAGTGACATGTCAAAAATGTCACAACTCACACTAAGGGCATTCACACAAGAATCTTGGCTCGGTACAGCCTAGAGTTTTCATGCACAACTCTCAAAGAGTCAAAGCAAGCCCAATCACATCAATGTTATATCAAACAAAAATTACTGGTTCGGGTCTGACAGAACTAGTGTACTAAATAAATCATATAAAATCAAATATAGAACCAAATCATGATTTATCGGGCTCTCTGGAAAGCCCTATGTGTTTACTACAATTTCTTAGTTGAACAATTTTACTGATTTAGGGGTTAACATGTTCGAATTTAAGCTTCGTTAACAAACAGCAAGTCACTTCACAGAACAAAGCACAACTGTGCAGTGTTCAATATTAATTAGGAAAAACATATCAAATTATTTCAGAATCTCATGAAACTTAAGATGTGATTTTCTAACAAGCATACACAACATTTGACAAAAGAATCAAGTCATTTAATTTATTAGTTTAGGAGATATGCCTTTTACAAGTTCAGTAAAAAACAGAGTTCCAATGGCAGCAGCTCACATCTGCCTGAACAACCAGTCTTTTTGCAAGATTTATTTATTACATCTATACATGTCCAAATTGCATGAAATTTAAGGCTTAAGCTCTAGACATATACAAGAACAACATAATTTAATTTCTGATCATTATCATAAACACACAGTGAGATATAAATGTTTTATTTCATAACAGAAAGTTACAAATTATCCAGTTCTGTTTCTGACCAGCATGCATTGTCCAATTTTTATTAATTCACATAAAAATCAGAAAAATCTACAAAAATTACTAGAGATGATCAACACATTCAAAAACATCTCCTAAAAGTTTCAGGTTAATCTAACAAGTATATTTCAAGTTATTAACCACGAACTAACAGTAAAGTATCAGCTTTCATCAGGACTTTCTATTTTGGGTTTCTTTAGCAAGAATCAAGTTACTAGTGTTCAATCTCTTGCATGCAGATACTTTTCAGTTACTACAAACATTTCATACTATCAAAATCACATCATTAGAAAAATCAAGAAGCTTAGAAACACCCACCTTGCAATGAAGCTTGAGAGGGTTGGTTTGGTCTTCACTCTCCTACTTGATCACCACTCCAAATTTAGTGCTCAACCCTTGGCTTCTTCTCTTCTCCTTGGCTCCTTCTCTCTAGCTCTCTCTCTATCTTTTTCTCTCTTCTTCTCTTAGGAAATTTCAGAATTGTGAGAATGAGAGAGTGTGAGAGGGTTAAATGAAGAGGGGAGTGAGAGGGGGTGTGCCTTGGGTGTGGCCGACAAGAATGGGACAAGGGGAGAAGGGTGAGGCTAAGTGTCATATGGTTTTTCAAAACCATATGCTCTTGTTCTTGGTTTTGAAGAGATAATCCATGGTTTAATTCTAAACCATTGGATCAAAGATGAGAAATTGATGGATGACTAGATCTTCATGCATGACAAGGGGGTATTGATTTGCATTTTTAATAAATACAACATAAGTATGATGTACATTATTATGTATAAGTATAATTCATTCATATACACATACATATACATATATAAAACTGATTCAAAATATAATTCAAAAATATAATTTTATTTATAATAGAATTTTTTCATACAAAATTAGGGTTGTTACATCACTCCTTCATCAGAATAGTTCTGTCATCAGAACAACGCTTATTGGGAGCAAAACAGAAAATAAAATCACACAAACAATCTAGGGTGAGTCTCTCGCATCCGGCTCTCTGGCTCCCAAGTAGCCTCTTCAACGAATTGATTCATCTAGAGAACCTTAACCATTGGGATCACCTTATTCCTCAGCACCTTCTCCTGGCGGTCCATTATCTTCACCGGTTGCTCTTCATACGAGAGGTCCACCTGTAGGTCTTCCGAAATCTCTGGAAGTTGATGATCCGGATCAGGGATGTACTTCCTTAGCATGGAGACATGGAACACGTTGTGCACTTGAGCTAGCTCCACTGGTAGTTCCAACTTATAAGCCGTCTTATTGATCTTCTTAAAAATCCTGTAAGGTCCAATAAATCTCGGGGATAACTTACCTCCTCTTCCAAACCTAACTACGCCTTTGGTCGGTGAAACTTTCAGAAATACTGAATCTCCTTCCTCACACTTCAATTCTCTGTGGCGAGTGTCGGCATAGCTCTTCTATCTACTCTGCGCTGTTTGTAACCTCTTTCTGGTCAGCTCTATCTTCTCCGAAGTATGCTGTGTTATCTCTGGTCCAAACATATGCCTTTTGCCCACTTCATACCAACACACTAGTGTCCTGCATCTCCTGCCATACAGTGCTTCGAACGGAGCCATCTCAATACTAGCCTGGTAGCTGTTGTTATAGGTGAACTCGACCAGTGCTAGATACTTCTACAGCTCCCTCTGAAGTCTTGAATGCATGCCCGAAGCATATCCTCCATAATCCGATTTACTCTCTCAGTCTGACCATCTGTTTGGGGATGGTATGCTGTACTAAAATCTGTCCCCATCCCCAAAGCTGCCTGCAGTTTCTTCCAAAATCTTGAGGTAAATCTTGTGTTTCTGTCGGATACAATGGATACCGGAACCCCATGTAGCTTCCCAATCTCCTGAATATATAGCTCTGCCAGTTTCTCCAAAGACCATGTCATCTTGACCGGTAGAAAATGTACTGATTTTGTGAGTCGATCTATAATCACCCAAATCGAGTCGTTACCCTTGGGACTCCTTGGCAACCCTATGAAGAAATCCATACTTATGTTCTCCCACTTCCATTCGGGAATCGGCAATGGCTGCGATAGTCCTCCTGGCTTCTGGTTCTCCACCTTCACCCTCTGAAATGTGAGACATCTAGCGACAAACTCTGCTATGTCCCGCTTCATTCTTGTTCACCAATAGACTTGCTTTATGTCCTTGTACATCTTGGTGTTCCCTGGGTGAACTGCAAGTAGGATGGTGTGTGCTTCCTTCATAATCTCTTCTTTTAGGTTATCCTTCTTCGGCACACACAACCGGTCTCCGAACCATAGCGCTCCCTCCTTAAGATTGAACTCTGGAAGCTTTCCTTCGTTCATTCGCTCCTTGAGTGCTCGAATCTCCTCGTTGCCTTCCTGACTCTTCATCACCCGGTCCTTCACGCCTGGTTGAAGTTATAACCGAGCTAGAATGGCTCCCAGTACTTCAGTGACAATCTCGATGCTAGCTCTTTTGATCTCTTCTTCTAGCTCCTTCCTCGTAGCTACTAGCATAGAAATGCTCCTCTTCCTACTGAGTGCATCTACCACTACATTAGCTATTCCTGGATGGTACTTGATCTCTGGTATGATATCTTCCAATACTTCCAACCACCTTCTCTGCCTTAGCTTCAAGTCTTTCTGCTGATATATATACTTTAAACTTTTGTGATATGTGTACAATTCCACCTTAGTCTCGTAGATATAGTGCCGCCATATCTTCATGGCAAAGACGATAGTAGCTAACTCTAAGTCATGAGTTGGATAGTTCTTCTCATAAGGTCGGAGTTGTCTTGAGCCGTAGGCAATCACTTTTCCTTCCTGCATTAGAACACAACCAAAACCCAAGTATGAAGCATCACTGTAGATTTCATATCCCTTATCCGGTTGGGGCAATACCAAAATTGGTGTTGTAATCAGTCGATTCTTCAGCTCCTGAAAACTTGCTTCACACTTGTCAGTCCATTCAAATTTCTTGTCCTTTCTGGAAATTAGACTTGGATGTCCCGGTAGAGTCTAACACAACAGGAAACTAGACTTGGATGCCCCAGTAGGGTCTGTTTTATTGAGGATGTTGGATGATTGTAATTCATATTATTGCACATTTGCAACTTATGATTATGGTTTTCCTATGTCTGACCTAACCCCATTGTGATTATTCTTTTACTAACTTTTATGGTGCAACTGGATGTTGAGGAGGAAAATCTGCCGGTTGATATCCAGGAGGCAAGCATGCAGCCGGGCGTCGATAGAGGAGAGCCCACAATGCAAGAGTCGAGGAAGAAAGCGGAGGAGCCAACAGCGGGGACCTCAATGTCGAGGCGAGAATTCAACAGGATGTCCAAGCACAAGGTTCACATTGACTGTAAGGAGAAGAAGGTGATTATAGTCGTTCCCGAGAAACCAAAGATCATGTTTCAAGGGAAGAAGGTGAATGAGAAGAAATTGGCGGCTGCAACCAGAAGTAAAGTACCAAAAGAAGTAAAGGAAATACCCATTGTATGAGATTTCCCTATCGTATTTTTGGAGGAGTTGCTAGGACTACCCCCACCTAGAGACGTAGAGTTCAGCATTGCCATCCAGCTCGGAAGTGCACCAGTGTCGAAGACCCCATATCGCATGGCACCAGTGGAGCAGAACGAGGTGAAGAAGCAGATCGAAGAGCTTTTGCAGAAAGGATTTATCAGGCTGAGCGCATCACCTTGGGGAGCACCAGTACTGCTGTTAAGAAGAAGGATGGGACGTCGAGAATGTGCATGACTACCGGGAGTTGAACAAAGTCACAATCCAGAATAAGTATACAATTCCCAGGATTGATGACTTGTTCGATCAACTACAAGGAGCAGCAGTATTCTCAAAAATAGATCTACGGTCAGGTTACCATCAGGTCCGTGTAAAGGAGGAGGACATACCTAAGACAGCCTTCAGGACCAGACATGGACACTATGAATTCCTAGTAATGCCGTTTGGAGTGACCATCGCTCCACCAATCTTCATGGACTTAATGAACTGGATTCTATGGCCGTTCATCGACTTGTTCGTAGTGGTCTTCATTGATGATATTTTGGTGTATTCAAAGATGGAGGAGAATCATGCAAAGCACCTAACAGCAGTTTTGAGGAAGCTTTAGGAGCATCATTTGTATGCCAAGCTATCCAAGTGCGAGTTTTGGAAGTCAAAAGTTGCTTTCTTGGCCATATTCTTTCTAAGGAGGGAGTGACCACTTGTAACGCCCCGGATCCCTATTACTGGACATCCGTGACATCACCAGAATATTTTCCTTCAAATGTATCTCAACACAGTAAATAACACGGAAAAAAAAACTTTATTGCCAAATAGAATCATTACATCAATAATTACAATCCTTATCTTGTTCTTGAACAAGGAATACAAATTACATAAATTCATTACAACTGATTACAAAAATATTCAAACTCCTCTTGCGAAGCTATCGGCTGTCTTCCAGAATGATGATCGGCTGGTCACTGCCAAAAATTCTGCTGAATGGTCTATCTGCCTCCATGGGACTTGCCCCTCGGCTTGAGCCTTCTGCTGCGCAACTCTGATATTTCTGCACCCGCTCGAATGGTAGGCATGTACACTGCCGCTCCACTTGGATGCCCTGCTGGTTTGGCTCTCTTGTCATCTTGACCTGATATCTAGTACCTAATTAAGTGGTCACGTCAGTAATTCTACTAACGCAATGCTGATAAGAAAACAACTATCTCCAACTATCACACCCATAATTCATCTTGAATGGAAAAGAAACATGTATCCTAATTTCCTAGTGTTCGTGTATGCCATGACTTGAAGTCTAATACAAAACACAGAGTACAGAACAGATGCCTTAATCTAATGTCAGCGAGACTCTGGATACACATGCATCCCATACTACATGTGCCCCATATCAAGACGTTTTTCCAGTTTCAGGGATTCGAACCCTCGCCATGCAATGCATTCTATTATTGTACACTTCCTGTTCCTTAGTAGAGCGCAGCTGAGGAGGTTGCAGATTAATCGGTCTCATCTATTCTGCATTCACTTAGTGGTGTCTCAGTTTGTCACTAGTGCCCGGCGTCCGGATCCCACTCAAAAGTCATGACGAACCTACAAATACACTACAACATATCCATTATGCAGAAGATCCAATATGATCCATTCGTTTCCACCACATAGAACATGAAGGCCTCGAAGGTCTAAAACCCCTTATCCGCCAGGAAATCGACATCCTGTTCTTACCACGGTACTTCAGGAATCAACAGTGTATGATACGCACTGCAGCACGTATTTCTAATGACAGGAAGAGATAATCCCATGGTCATCACCACCTAGTGCCAACTCTCAGAACAAATCGGATTATAGGGAATCACCCCTAACACCAATTCGGCCTTCCAACGAAACAAAAATAAGGAAACCTAATCAATGTAGTTTACTGAAAACCTGTTATCACTCAAATCATACATGGTGTCGAACAATCAATGCCGAGCATGGCTGGTTTGTCAGAATAACAATCATCACGGGAATCACATCCACTGATTCCCAATACCTTCACAGGTCAGCGACTAAATAATCCTAGCCCGTGACCCTCAGCGAGTAGTCCAACAGCACCCCAAGGATGCAATATAATTCAAATGAAGGTAAGCACACACATAATCACAAATTCCTGACCATTGACAGACTCAGGCATCGAGACACCAATCACAACCTGACCAGAGCTATAACCCAACTTACTCATATCCACCTTGAGTACTAAGCACAGGAACTTGTCTAAGTTCCAGATGAAATGCTAAAAACATCTTTTGAGACTCAATAGCTCATGATCACCACACTACGGTATGCATAGGGTTCCTCATCAATTATCTGATAGAATGGTTCAAGAAATAGCAATAGCTGTAACTCAAGCTACGCTCATCGGAATCCAACACAATCAGACATTCTAGAAGGGTAGGGAGATCTATTGCACTCCCATAGTAGACGACTCTTTCAATTCTTTAAAGAACTCAAGTCCCCGAGATAACTTAAGCTCGAAGTCAAACTAAACAACAGGTTGCTAACTTGCAACGACCAAAACTTCTAGTACACAATTCGGAATTGCTTGAGACCACCCATTCTGGAAAGCTAAGACCCTAGTCTACAACTTTCTAGTTAACCATTTCCTCAAATTCGATCTTCTTGACACCAATAAAACCTCATACCCTCTCAGCTTGTACGTTCCTTCATGCACTCGTTGCACCTTTCCAACATCATAAAAATTTGCTCGCTCGTCGGAATTACTCGATTTCGGATACTATGGAAAGGTGTGAGTGTCTACTACGACTTTCTAGTTGGACACATCGTCATATTCAATCATTAAGGTCATCAAAGATACCAAATTCCATCAGGTGCACAAATAGGGGAAAAATTGATTTTTCAAAAAACAGGGCATCGACTTGACTGGATCTGCCATAGTCTTTGGAAAATCATAACTCTCAACCTACAAGCTGGAATTACAAAATTTCAGATGGGTTAGAAAGCTATGACTCCCTAATACAAATCTCTAGTTGGTCAATTTCCCAAATTCTTAACAAATAATTCCAGAATTTCTCATCTTCACAGACTAATCAAATTGTACTCAGGTGAACCTAGTTCACTTTGACATTCGATAATAAATCAACCTTAAGTACAATTCTCTTGAAAGTTTAGATTCTTAACCCACACATATACCATTCCATTGTGTCCAAAATTCACATTCAGATTCATATCACACAATGAGTTATGACTCCTCAAACATAGCATACAATTTCAGCTGCTATTTCAGCAGGGTTTATACCACTATATACCGTTTATTTTTGAAACCTTATCAAATGATCTCTAAAAATTCTAAACTTTGAGAATAATCAAATAGACTCATACCAAAAGTTACTCCGAAAATTTCATAGCAAGATCATATATAGACAACTATTTATGACCTTTTGAACTTTAGTCCAAAAACAGTCAGCTTCAGCCACAACTTACAGACCAGTTGTATTCTACAATTTCTTTGAGATATCAAACGACCTCGGAAAATTTTGAAATTTAAGACTATAGTTTTAGACACATACATGAGTGTCCAAAAAAATTTTTAGCTCAAAAGATTCAGGCTACACTGAGATACAAAATCGGAAATACACAGCAAATTCCATACAGCCAGCAGCAATTTCGGCTGCTTACTGTCCGAGATTGGGTCCTTTGTTTGGGCTATCAAATTGCTTCCAAATATTATGAAAAAATTCAAGTATTCTATACATACATAGAAGAACAAATTTCCCAAATTTTAGCTCAAAATTTCGAACCATTTGAGAGAAAGAACTTCTCAAACTCACCCTTACAAACATGCTCCTTAACAAAAGCTCAAGAAAAATTATTCTTACCATACAACCATTTTTTCCTTAGCATGCCACCATTATTCATGAATCAAATTTCTATAACTATTTGTACATCCTAAAATTCACATACACATCAAAAACTAAATTTTTAGAGTTAAGAGAAATCACCCACATGTACTTGCAAGAGAACTCCGCATAGATTGCTTGCTCCTTCCTTTGCTCCTTGCTTGTAGAACTTGCTATCTCAATCTCCTACTACTCTCCTCCACTACCACTACTCAAAATATTCCTCCTTTCTCTTTTCCTTCTCTCTCCCCCCCCCTCCTTTTTTTTGAAGAACAAGAACGAAGAATGAGTTAGTGAGTGAAGTGGGGGATCTTATAGGAAATGAGGGAGCTAGGGTTTTGGGTGTTGGAAATTTGGGCCAAAAATGGTCAAGGGAAAAGGAGGGTGGAGATGAAGTAGGGTGAGGTGTATTGGAGATGTGTGGTGAGCTGAAGTGCCAACACCATCTTCTAGAAACTCTTGGGAAGTTTCTTGGAAATTTCCCTACTTCATAAGTCAACATACACACATGGTGAAATATTTCACCATTGGATATTCATCAAGCTCTGAGCCAAGATCATATGATGCTAGGGTTCCTAACCTTAGGTTAGGTCAAGTAACTCTCGGTCAAAAATAGTAACCTTTGTGCAAAAATACAATCCATATCCAATTCAAGCACTAGCTCAATTTAAAATAACCAATATATATAATTTAAAATCTATAAAATCATATGTTTTATAGAAATTATAATTTTCTCCCGACAATTGTATGGTCAAAACAATCGAGACAAATCTACTGTTAATTTGAGAAGATATCCCGAGTTTGTCTCATGGGGTTCAGAACAGCTCATACGTCTGAAATCTCTTAATTAAAACTGATAATTATTAGAAAATATGTAATCGTGTGCATTACTCAGATGTGCACAGATTACTATGTAAAAATAGTCGTATGCTATTTTGTAGGGTATTACACCACTGATCTGCAGAAGATTGAGGCAGTGAAGGATTGGCCTCAACCAAGGACGGTGAAGGAGATTATGAGATTTTTGGGCTTGACCGGATACTACAGGAAGTTTATTCAAGATTATGCCAAGATTGCAGTACCGCTCACGACCCTGACCAGGAAGGACAAGAAGTTTGAATGGACCGACAAGTGCGAAGCAAGTTTTCAGGAGCTGAAGAATTGACTGATTACAACACCAATTTTGGTGTTTCCTCAGCCGGATAAGGGATACGGGATTTACAGTGATGCCTCGTACTTGGGATTCGGTTGTGTTCTGATGCAGGAAGTAAGAGTGATTGCCTATGGTTCAAGACAACTCCGACCTCATGAGAAGAACTATCCAACTCATGAATTAGAGTTAGTTGCTATCATCTTTGCCTTGAAGATATGGCGGCTGATATGGCTAAAAATAGGGTTAGATCTAAACAGTTCAGATCAGGCACGAATCTTAAAGCTCGGGGGTAAAATGGTAATTTCTCCTACAAACGGGTCTGAAGTGGAAACTGGGCCGTTTTCCAAAATCCCAATAACCCATAAACGGATGTCTTACTGGGCACGGGTTCTAACCCGCAAGAAACCTAGTCCAGCGGGATATGGGAGAATTAGGGTTTATGATTGTCCTTGATCAACGACCTTAATCGCTTCTATTCATTTACACTGGGAAGTAGGGATTTGATCTTATCCCGAAACTGGTTCCTAAGACGGCTATAAATACCCCCCCATTCCCCACTGTTACCAGGTAATCAATCTTTTGCCAATCAAAGCTCTTTCATAATCTTTCTGATTATTGATATGAGCATCAGATGGTGCGTCGCCGGAATCAACCCTGGTGTTTCGCACTTTTTGCAGGTCAACGACAGGAGAATCTCGGTCAAACTCTGGTGAAGTTGTTCAGATTGACTATTCAACTTCTCTCGAATCTACAAATCTATCTGTTTGCCTCCACACCGATTTCAGCGGCAACAAATTGGCACCGTCTGTGGGAAACCGACTAACAATCCAACATCTTCCACCGGTCAATACCGCCTCCAGCCATGCCACCAAGGAAAATAAGATCCAGAGGGTCCAACCGTGGACCCACTCCCATTCCTCCTCATCAACAACAATCGGGGCCCCCCTCCAACCCGCCCAGCAACAGGAACAACTCCCTCCTCAACCTGATTCGCCGCTGCAGCAGGGGCAACCTTCTCTCCAAAATCTTCAACTCCAGCAGGCTCCACTCGGGCTCCAAAATGTTGGTATAGGGACCTCTCGTCCTAATCCTTAGAAGCAACCTCTCCACCGCGACCATATCTCGGTACATAACCCTTCCATCGACTCCATGGCATCCCATAACGCTCGGCCTTCAGAAAACCTCCGCAATATCATAATCAACCGGCAGAAAGAGGAAGACCTTCGCCACCGTTTGGATGAAAGGTGGGCCTGAGAGGGAGCCTCCCTCTCAGAACGTCCAAATGCGCGATCTCCTCGCCGCCACGACCACAGGAGGTCCCCTCTTCATAGGAGGCAGAGGGAGTCCCTCGAGAACCTTCGAAGGAGGAACCGTTCCCCTGCTGGTCGGCAGGGCCCAAAGGACCAGGACGGACCCATCACACGAGCAGAATTCCAAGAGTTCCAGGCAACAATCTTGCAGGCCCTCAATATCCTGCCAAACAACAATAATGGTCAGAGGGTTCCCACTCCTCAGCCGGTTCAAAGCCCTCGCCATCGGTCCCTAAGTCCTCCTCAAGCTCCGAGCCACTGACATCACATTCCTAGTCCTCGCCTGTCTCCGAGCTACCGTCGCCATAGCCCACGCTCCCCTTTGTACGAAGACGAGTCCAGAGGCTCACCAGGATACCGTCGAAGGGATGATGCTGTCTACCACCATCTCCACGAGATGGAGAGGCACCTCAGTCAACTCGATAGGGACGATGAACTGAGAGGAAGGACCCTCCGACCAAGCAGACCTCCATTTTCTCGAACCATCATGGAGGCACCCGTTCCAGCAAACTTCAAGCCGCCGTAGTTCGAGACATATACGGGGGAGTCAGATCCCATGGATCACATCGAGAGTTTCAAAACTCTCATGATGATCCATCAAGCCTTCGATGCCCTCCTATGCAAGACCTTCCCGGCCACTCTCAAAGGCCCAGCTCGGGAATGGTACTCCCGCCTCGCTCCATCCTCCATCTTCTCTTTTGAACAGTTCGAGACCTTCATTACCCACTTTGTGAGCAGCTGCCTCTCCGAAAAGATGAGTATTTCACTACTCTTCCTTAATCAGAAGAAGGGTAAGAAACTGAGAGACTATGTTAAGCGGTTTACCACGGAAGCCAGGTCCATCGCCTCCCTCGATCAATCGGTCGCTGCAGACACCTTCCAGTCTAATGTCCTCAACTCGAACCTCCGATCCTCCCTAGCCAAAAAGCCCCCGCGAGACTTCTCCGACCTTCTTCTCAAAAGCGAGAAGTACATTCGGGCGGAGGAAGCTGAACATCGCCCCACATTCGAGGGATCCTCTTCTGGAAATAAGAGGAAGGCCGCTGAAGATGAGGGAGCTAAAAATCTCCAGAAGGACAATGGGGGTCAGCATCGTCCACCTCCCAGATTTGAAAAGTTTACCCCTCTCAACGCCAATGTTTCAACCATTCTAATGGAGGTAGAAAAAGAAGGGATCTTACCTCCTGCCCCAAAGATGAATACTCCTGGGAAGAAGAGGGATATGGAAAAGTGGTGCCGCTACCATCGAGACCACGGCCACGACACCAATGACTGTCAGGCCCTGAAGAATGAGATCGAAGCCCTTATTCAGAGAGGGCAGCTCTCCAAGTTTGTAAGAAAGGACCGGGTCGATTTTCCTCCACCCCCCAGGGGGGCTAACAAGCGGCCCGAGAGGCATGACGAGATTCCCGAATTCGAAGAAGAATGCATCTTGCACCTTATCCACGGAGGTCCAATAGGAGGAACCTCTAACTCATTTCAAAAGGCTTTCATCAGGGAAGTCAATTCCGTGCACAGCCTACTCCCTCCCAAAGGTCTTGGAGTTCCAGTTACTTTCTTGGATGAAGATCTAGAGGGTGTCCGAACCCCCCACTGTGATGCACTAGTGATTAACTTCCACATGGCTAACTTCAAAGTATAAAGGATTCTAGTGGATAATGGTAGTTCTATCAACATCCTCTTCCTAGCGGCCTTCCGAGGGCTCAAATTATCACGAGACAAGCTCAAGCCCGCCAGCTATACTCTCCATGGGTTCACGGGGGTGCCAGTGACGATCGAAGGTGTTATAACCCTCGACGTAACCGCTGGCAAAACTCCTACTACCCGAACGGAGCCAATGGACTTCATGGTTGTCAACATCCCAGCCGCTTACAATATGATCCTAGGTCGATCTGACCTAGCAGCCTTAGAAGCCGTCCCATCAGCTTATCATCTAAAGATGAAGTTCCCCACCAAGGCAGGTGTAGGGGAAGTAAGGGGAAGTCAGGAGATGGCCCGCAAATGCTATATGACCTCGATTGAAGGACCCGTCCTTTCCCTCGAGACCCTTGAAATCCACCAGGGGAACACCCACCCTATATCAGAACTGGTAGACGATCTGGAGGAAGTGCTCTTCTCGGAACAAGATCCGACCCACAAATTCTTCATCAGCAAAACCCTCCCCTCTACCCTCTGTTCCGATATAGTCCAGTGCATATAGAAGAATCGTGATCTCTTCGCATGGACAGCCACCGACATGCTAGGGATTTCCGAAGACCTCCTCGTCCACCACCTAAGTATTACTTCGGGGTCCAAACCGGTCCAGCAGAAGAGGCATAAATTCGCCCCTGAGCGCCAGCAGGCCATAAAGGACGAAGTAGAGAAGCTCCTCAGAGCTCGGTTCATACAAGAGGTCAGCTATCCCGAGTGGCTCTCTAACGTTGTTATGGTTAAGAAGGCCAATGGAAGTTGGAGGATTTGCATCGACTTCACAGATTTGAACAAGGCATGCCCCAAGGATCCTTTCCCACTCCCCAGCATCGACACCTTGATCGACGCCACTTCGGGCCATGAGCTTTTGAGCTTCGTGGATGCTTTCTCCGGATACAACCAAATCCGAATGTTCCCCCCAGATATCCCGAAGACGTCCTTCGTCACAGATCAAGGTCTCTACTGCTATAGAGTAATGCCCTTCGGGCTCAAAAGTGCCGGTGCCACCTACCAACGCCTCGTCAATAAAGTCTTCAAAAATCAGATCGGCGGAACATGGAGGTTTACGTTGATGATATGCTAGTAAAAAGCATCCAGGGGTCCGACCATGTCACTGACCTCCAAGAAGCCTTCGACGTATTGAGGATGCATAACATGAGACTAAACCCGAATAAGTGTGCATTCGGGGTCTCATCTGGCAAATTCCTGGGCTTCATGGTCAGTCAGATGGGACTCGAAGCCAACCCTGAGAAGATAAAAGCCATACTCAACATGGCTCCTCCTACAAATGTGAAAGAAGTGCAAAAGCTTACAGGATGCCTCACGGCTATAGGGCGCTTCCTCTCTAAGTCCGAAAAAAAGTGTCTCCCTTTCTTCAAAGCCCTCAGGGGGGCTAAGGGCTTCGAGTGGGGTCAGCAGCAGCAAGAGTCGTTTGACCAACTCAAAGCCTGCTTGGTCAACCCCCCACTCCTCAGCAAGCTGACACCCGGGGAAACCCTTTACCTCTACCTCACTGCCTCCGAGCAGACCCTCAGTGCTGTCCTAGTGAGGGAAGAAGACAAGGCTCAGAATTATATCTATTATGTGAGCAAGGTCCTTAGAGATGCTGAGCTCCGCTATCCGAGATTGAAAAAGATAGCCTACGCCTTGGTTATGGCAGCCAGGAAGCTCCGCCCCTATTTTCAATCCCATTCGGTGGTCGTCCTTACTGACCAGCCGCTTAAGCAGGTCCTATATAAGCCCGAGACCTCCGGACGTTTAATGAAGTGGTCAGTCGAGCTAAGTCAACACGACATATCTTATCAACCTCAGACTGCTATCAAAGCTCAAGCCCTAGCCGAGTTTATTGTGGAAAGCACGATCCCGGAAGTAAGTCAAGCAGCAAATGGGCCGCCCATCTGGATGGTGTATGTATATGGGTCTTCGTGCGCTGAAGGGAGCGGAGCCGGAGTTATCCTGGCAGGGCCAGATGACTTCGTTCTCCAATACTCCCTCCGCATCAACTTCAAAGCCTCCAATAACGAAGCTGAATACGAAGCCTTTGTAGCACCCCACCCCAAATTTCTAATATAATATCTTAGAAAATACGTGGCACAATTCCCAGCATCAACTTCAATGTAATATTAAACACAATTTAATACCAATAAAATTTTCAACTTTCATTACAATAATCAATTACATAGCACAGCGGAATACAATACATCTTAAATTACAATTCCCTTTTCTTTACAACACTTTCTTTTCATTTTACATATGCCACTAAATCAACTGAACTCAATCATCCAAATCCCAAACTCTAATCAACAACAACCTGTAAACATGAGGCTAGAGATGATCCCTAACCCCAAAACTAAAGGGGTCAGCCATAAAGGTATGAGTGACATAAAAACAAACAACATAAATAAACATTAAGCATGGATTCGTAAACAACATGTAATAAACAAGAATACATAATCTACGACGTAGCAAGGAAACATGAAAATATCAAGTGAAAATAAACTGAGTGTCAAGTGTATAAAACAGGAAGCCACATGCGTAAAACCAAGTCAAGAAAACATAAGTCTATATCGGACTCTCTAATGCATACGTGTCGAAGTCTATGCATCCCACTCTACATAGGTCCGGTGCAAGCCCTTAACGTCTCCACATTATAGGGTTTAATCCCCGACATGCAACTATTCCTATTACGATGACTACTTCGAGATAAAGATAAACTGTGAGTATTAGCCTATGCCCCGATAATTCCGGAGGTCAATCTCTATTCACAGATAATTCTGAAGACTATTTTACTCACACCTGGAAATCTTCGAGAATACCCCACACCACAAGCAATGACACTTCATCACACGAATACCACATGTGCGTCACCTCGACTCCGATAATTTTGGAGATCAATCCCACACCACAGGTAATTCCGGAGACTATTTCACTCACACCTGGATAATTCCGGGGATCATCTCACACCGCAAGCCATACTGAGATCTATAACTCATGTTCCTGTTCATCATATCACCACTAGTGCCTGTCCTTATCATTTAGGTTATTTAATTACTTAACAAATCTCCTAGAGTTGGTGTACCATACCGGACTTAATTCAACAACTGATCAACTAAATGCCTCAACAGGTCCAAACATAAATACTCAACCGCTGGTATACTAGGGTCACACACACCCTCTAGAGACTCACACTCAAATATCCAAACCGAACTTCCAACATAAATTTTTCAACTTAACATCTTGAAAACATATGTTCAATAGGAGGTAGAGTATAATAATAATAAGTTATAGATCAAAACATCTAGAGAATAAATCATTTGAAAGAACATTCATAGATATAAGGATACATCAGTATCAGTCGACTGTAGAAAGCATAAGTCAACTGCCTAGAAAGAAAATTCCATGGTTTTAAGAAAATAAGCTAAGTGTTATAAGTCGACTTATAAAAGTCATAGGTCGACTTACCAGAGAGAAATTCCAGTAATCTTTAAGAAAATATTCTAAGTGTTATAAGTCGACTTATAAAAGTCATAGGTCGACTTACCAGAGAGAAATTCCAGTAATCTTTAAGAAAATATTCTAAGTGTTATAAGTCGACTTATAAAAGTCATAGGTCGACTTACCAGAGAGAAATTTCAATACAACTAAAGAACATAGCAGCCGGGTCATATTAGTCGACTGAAGGTCATGCCATTCGACTGTCAGCCTACAGACTGTATAGTTTTGGTTGTGCACAATTCGACCGATACGTAGTTTTACTTCATGAAAACGATTTCTACGAAAAACATATTTCTTATATGATCAAATATAACTGGTGGAATACAAAATAGTCCCTAAAACTAGATCAACTACTTGAAATCATAAAAATGGAGATTTTGTTGATTTCTTTCAATTAAAACATGGATTTGTGCATATAATCAAAATTGAGTTTTCTTAAAATTTTATCGATCACTGAAATAGTTCGTATTCAGATCCCAAAACATGTAAATACCAATCTCAAAGAAAACCCCCAATTTGGATATATTTCCTCAATACAATTAATTCCTCAAATTTCAATTCTCAAGACACGATCTCTTGATTCATAACTCTTCCATTCAATTTTATCAAAAATCTGAATTTCTACCACAACTCATAACCATAATCAAATTTGTAGTCACATACCACTAGGGTTTCACAAGATCCAATTTTTCATCCAATCCATAATATGCATAATCATGTTCAACCCTAAACATGCTTTCGAGCAATACAATTCAATATCCCATATCCAATAAACATTCATAGATCAAACAACCAATCCATTACATTACTCACATACACAACATAAAAGAAAAACAAACATGTCAAAAACCAACAACAAAACAATTACTCACATAAATCAAAACAACAAAACAAATTTACATCACCCACATGCAACATACGCATAATAAAAGAAAACAACATGTCACTCACATAAATCAAAACAACAAAACAAATTTACATCACCCACATACAACATACGCATAATAAAAGAAAACAACATGTCACTCACCTTGAAATGAAGAAATCCAACAAGAAAGCCTTCCCTTTTTTGTGAAATCCAAGATCCTTCTCTCAATCCTCCAAAAATAATAAATCTTTGTGTTGTGTAGCGAATGACGGCTGCGTTCTCTTCTTTTAAATACCCGAAAATAGGATCTCAGGGTTTTAGACATATTTGCAAAATAACCCCTCGAAAATATATCTTTACATAAATAGATTCCTATACTTGGAACTTGATAAAATTAATTAAATTGAGATTTAAAAGCAAAATAACCCTTACTTTCCAGCCGGCACTGATTAAAAGTCAAGAAAAATAGTTTTTTGCACTTTCACCCCTGAAAATGACAAATTTGCAAAAATGTCCTTCTTTTTCTGAATGTTTGCAAATAGATCCAATTAATTTCAGAAAAATTTGGAAAAATTATAAATAAATCCCAAATAATAAATAATGATTTTGCATAAAATAATTTTGGCTTTTTTACTTTTCAAGAAAATATTTGCACGTGTTTCGCACGTGTAAAAAGATAAATTTCCAGAAACTATTTATTAAATCCCCAAAAATCATTTTAATCATTTATAAACCTTTAAAAATAATATTTAAAAATACGGGGTACTACAGCCTTAATAGCAGGCTTGGGCATGGCTCGCAAGGCAGGAGCGCAACGTGTCCGAATATTCAGTGACTCACAGCTTGTGGTGAATCAGGTCTTAGGAGAATATGAGGCACGAGTCGACCAAATGGCCAAGTACCTAGCCAAGGTCAAAAATCTCATGGCGTTGTTCGAAGAGGCACAACTCCAGCAGATCCCTAGAGAGGAGAACGCCCAAGCAGATGCCCTCTCAAAATTAGCCTCCTCCTCCCTCCAAGGTCTCTAGCAGACCGTCCTAATCAAAGCTACTAAGGCCCAGCATCGAAGAAGAAACCCCCGACTCAATAGAGTCGCTACCTGTCCAACTCGAAGATAACTGGATGGGACCTTTGATTGAGTTCTGCAGGGACGGGAGCCTTCCCCAAGATCCTAAAGAAGCTCGCCGAATCCGAACGAGAGCGGAGCGGTACACCTTCATTGATGGAGTCTTGTACAAACACTCCTATACCAAAGTAGATGGCAGACCCTACTTGAGATGTCTCTCTCCAGAAGAAGCCTTGTATGCCTTGAAGGAACTCCACGAGGGAATAGGCGGAGCCCATTCAGGATCAAGGTCCCTCGCCAGAAAAGTTTTGAACTACGGGTACTTCTGGCCTACCCTACTTTGGGATGCCAAGCAACATGTCCAGCAATGCAATCCCTGTCAATAATTCTCCAATATCTGCTGCCTACCGCAAGCACAACTCACATCTCTCTCGAGTCCAATTCCCTTCGCAATGTGGGGGATGGACTTGCTAGGTCCGTTCCCACCAGCTCCAGGCCAGCTCAAGTTCCTAGTCGTGGCAATCAACTATTTCTCCAAGTGGATCGAGGCCGAACCACTGGCAACCATTACTGAGAACAAAGTGCAGTAGTTCTTTTGGAAAAATGTGATCTGTAGGTTCGGCATACCTCGAGTCCTAGTAACAGATAACGGAACACAATTTATAGGGATAGCATTTTGCTCCTTATGGGTCTGTTTGGTTCAAAGGAGGGGAGGGAAGGGGAGGGAAAGGGAGGGGAGAGATTTAATGAAAACTCCGTTTGGTTCAAAGGAGGGGAGGGGAGGGAAAATAATAATTTTCTTGTTTGGTTCACAAGGGGAGGGAATGGATTTTATATTAAAATTACTTTTATATCCTTTTGCATATAATAAGAAATTCATACAAACACATCCTTGTTTGGTCATCCTGAAACAGGAATTTGTCTGTGCAATCTATTATATATATACTTGACTGTTATCAAATGCAAATCTCTGTTTGTATTCTCATCTCTTCCTTAATTTGTAGGTGATGGAGAAAATTTTGCTGGTGGTTTTGATATTAGTATTTTGGGGGAGGTTCAAAAGACAGGTGCGGATTATTAATCCAGAGAAGCTGAGAAAGTGTACACATTTGATCATAGTCTGTGATATATATGGTTCTCATTACTACTATCTTAATTTGTCTTAATTAACAGGAGATATAGTTTTGCTGAAGAGAATGACACAGAAAAAAAGTAACCAGTAAGAAACTTGTGCCTGCGACAAAAGTGAAATCGTAAAAGCTATGGGAAGTGATATACTACTCCAGACTATTGGAAAATGTGGATTCCTTCCCGTTCTTGAATTATTCAGTGCATATAATTAACTGCAAAGATGAACCTTTCCATAATGTTTGCGTCATGGCTTGAAATATTAACCAATACTGAAATGCACTAACTGTTAGGTCTTCGCTGATACTTCAAATGAACACAATATTAGTTATAAATGACAACTGATACTAGACCTCGATAAGGAGTTTGCAAACCATAGTTTTAATTAATCAGACATAAATCATCTCGAGTTTGCTATGACTTTATCTTTAATAGAACCCTATAATGCAGAAAATGGATAGATAAATGTTACCAACATATTAGAAATGTGATTGAACAACAAGATCTCTTTTCAGAAGAGATGATCAACAAGCACGCTGACAAATTGCTATGAAGGATGAACATGTTTGCTTCAAGATTGTAGCTGGCTTTGGATAATCATCTGACTCATGTTTGAGTTTACACTCCTGTTACTAATCCTATTTTGATGGGAAAAATCAAAAATATTGAAAAACTAAACTCTCATAACTAAGCCAGTGCCTATTGCTGGAAAGCAGATTGTAACTATTGTTCATTCCTTACGTGAATTTTTAAAAGTAACAAACTAGTCTCGTTCTGATAGGGCATAATCAGAAATTGTGTAAGAGCAGCATATATAAACAAAAGCCTGCAAGTTCCCAGTTCTGCATTAAATTAAAACAACTTCAATTTGTCCGGCTTTAGAAATTAAATTTTCACAGCTGATGAACAAGTCAAGCTTTAGTGAAATAATCAGAAATATAGTACTACTCACTACACAAGAAACCTTCCATTCTCCACGGAAATTTACCTTTTCACATGAATATGAAAGTCGATCTTCTGCATCAAGCTCAGTTAGAGATCTTTGGCCCCATGTTTTTGCAGCTGATTCCACCGCATCCTTTGCTAATGATACTGTTTCTTCAGAAAGGTCACATGGAAATAAACTTTCACTCACCTGCATAACTCAAAGAATGAAATCAAAACAGTATTATATTTGAATTTTTTAAAGAAAGGTTTTTTAGGATTTAGATTTTTTAAAGGGCAATTTAGTCATGCCACTTTAAAAAATTAGCCCTATTTTCTCTCACCTCCAAATCCCCCCACTTTTGGAGGGGAGCCAAAATTGGCTCAGGAGGGGTGTTGCACCCCCCCATTTCTCTCCCCTCCCCTCCTAAAAATTGAACCAAACAAGAAAAGTAATAAAAAACCCCTTCCCTCCCCTCCCCTTCCCTCCATTCCCCTCCAACCAAACAGACCCTATGTGAAAACCTCGGCATTCAGCAGCGGTTTTCCTCCGTCTCTCACCCTCAATCCAACGGTCAAGTAGAAAACGCCAACAGGTAAATCCTCTCAGGCATCAAGAAGAGACTAGACAAGTCGGCCAAAGGCTTATGGGCAGAACAACTTCCTAACGTATTATGGAACTACTGCACTACAAAAAGGACCCCCGACAGGAGAGTCTCTCTTCAATCTCACCTACGGTTCTGAGGCCGTAATCCCCTTAGAAGTCGGTTTGCCATCCCCTCGCCTAGTTGCATATAATGAAGAGCAGAACGCCAAGGAGCTCCGAGCCAATTTGGACCTCATCAACGAGCTCCGCGAAAGAGCTTCGATTTGCCAAAAGAATTATCGGAGAAGAATCGAACACGCCTACAACAAAAGGGTCCATTCCATAGATCTCAAGGAGGGGGACGTAGTCCTCAGAAAGCTAGCCATCTCCTTCCCCAGCCAAAAGAGCAAGCTAGCCCCGAATTGGGAAGGACCATACAAGGTCTCCAAGGTAGTTCGGCCAGGAGCATATCGTCTTGAAGACCGCGAAGGCAGGGAGATACCGAGAACATTGAACGCCGACCATTGACTGAAGTACCAAGAGGGTGTTTGAACGCCTCTCCGAGTACCATCACATGTTGGGCGATTCTTTTTATTTATTTATTTATTTCTTCCATTGTAATAACGGTCTGCAACTTAGAAGCGGTCGATTAAGCAATTATTAATAAAGAGCTTCTTTTGCATGATAACTCGTGATCGTTTTATCTCTTTGTTTAATACCCTAATTGTGTTTTCAAAAAATGACGAGTTCGGAGTCCAAAACTTGGCTCGATTCCGCTTCGCATGCTCGCTCTTAAGCGAGCTAGAAGTGGTTCACCATTCGGAACTGTTCCCACAACCGTTGAAACTTACTCAAACAACGAGTTCGGAGTCCAAAACTTGGCTCGATTTCGCTTTGCAAGCTCGCTCTTAAGCGAGCTAGAAGTGGTTCGCCATTTGGAACTGCTCCCACAACCGTTGAAACTTACTCAAACGATGAGTTCGGAGTCCAAAACTTGGCTCGATTCCGCTTTGCAAGCTCGCTCTTAAGCGAGCTAGAAGTGGTTTGCCATTCGGAACTGCTCCCACAATCGTTGAACTCTTCTAAAACGATGAGTTCGGAGTCCAAAACTTGGCTCGATTCCGCTTTGCAAGCTCGCTCTTAAGCGAGCTAGAAGTGGTTCGCCATTCGAAACTGCTCCCACACCCGTTGACACTCTCAAAACGACAAGTTTGGGGTCCAACAACTGCCGACAATACGTGCAAGTTCGCAAAACAAATATCATTGCATTAAAGATCGAGGAACAAATCCATTTACAAGACAAACTTCTCGTACTTGTGACGAGGTGCAAAAACAAAGAACAAAAGAATAGGCGACTGAGTCAGGGAGCCACCTCGCCGTGCTGCTCCGGAGCATCCTCGCTCGGCAAAGTGACGAGCGCCCCTTCGAGGTTCACCTCGTCCTCGCTGTCTCTCCCGGCTTCGTCACCCTCTAGCTCGGGCTCGACTTCGCCAAAGGGATGAGCTCCTTGCCCTCTATGGAATCGTAGAAGTAGTACGGCGAACCGTCGAACCCGGGGATGCAAGCTGCAACGTGCTTCAGTGCTCGGGCGTAGGCCTCCTCCAATTTCTTCATCATATAGGCCTCTGCCTCGTCCTGAATCACCTTCTCTGCCTCCGCCACCTTCAGTGCTTGGCCTTTCAGTGCCTCCTCGGACGCCTTCAAGGCCTTCGCCAGCTCTTCCTCGAGGCGGGCCCTCTCTTTCTCTAGCGCCTCGACCTTGGTAGTTTCGGCCGCTGAATGCTTGATCGCCTCGGCGAGCTTCATCTCGAGGGCGCCCACCTCGGCTGCTAGCGAAGCCGAGAGCCGCTGTTCAGCCTCGAACAGCTTAACTGCCTTGGAGCGCTCCAACCTCTCGAGATCGTTCGCCGCCCTCATTTCCTTCTCTTGCTTGGTGAACTGCTCGAGCATGTGGCTGAAGTGGCAGAGGATCTGCGAACAAAAAAGAGAAAAAGAAATGATTAAAACCGAGCGAAAAACTTAGAAATTTTTTTGAGTTATCAAAATCAACTCAGAGACTTACCAACATCATCGACTGAGCTATCTCCAAGGCGTCGTCGCCAACGGTACCGACCCTTAACACTGCACGGTCCTTCGGGGTTAGCAGGTGGCGTACTGCCTGTATACACATCCCCGCATCGCCGAGGAAGCCGTCCAACTTCATCACCCTCTAGTTGGGGACGAAGAGTCTCTTATGCTCCTCGGTGAGGATGACCTTCGCCTCGGCCATAAGCGGTGACACCTCCAAGGCCAGAGCGGCGCTAGCAGAGAACGCTCCACTCGAAGATCTCGGGGCATCTGCCGAAGGGACCGAAGCTTGCGGTTCCGAAGGGGCCTCGGTGACCAAGTCCACAACGACCGATGGTGTCGAGGGTGCCTGTACTGCTTGGCCGGAAGGAGGCCCCGCCGTGGTCCTCTTCCTCTTCTTCGTCTCCGCGCCCTTCGCCGCGGTAGTGCTCCTCTTCGCCATTAACGCTCAGTAATCCATACCGGGGGCCTCTGCACACAAAGGAAAATCCGAGCAAAAGAGTTAGTGAAAAAAAACACTAAAGACACTCAGGCAAATAAGAAAAAAGAAAGAGAGCGTATTAGGGTCGATCGGACTAAGACCTCCACCGAGCAAGACCTCCTCGGTAATATCCTTCCAACCGAGAGTCGGATGACCGAGGATTTTTGCCACTACTTCTTCTTCTTCTCTAGTGAGCACCGGCTCGGCCTTCGCCCACTTCGGAACCTCTTCTTTCCATGCCATCGAAAACCCATACGACTCGGGACCTCGGATGAGGAAGTACTTCTCCTTCCAGTGTTTGATGGAGTCCGGGTTCTCGATCAACTTAACTCCCTTCCTCGGCGATAAGTAATACCGGTACTCCATCTTACTCATTCAACAGATGCGGTAGAGGCTTCAGAGCAGAACGAGTTGGGGTTGCACGCCGACCGCCTGACACTGGAGGACGAAGGCGATAACTTGCCACCACATGTTCGACATGAACTGAATTGGGCTCAAGCTGTACCACTGCAATACCTCGACCACGAAGGGATGTAGCGGCAGCCGAAGATCGGCGTTAAGCGCGTCGTACGGGAAGATGCACATGTTCGACATCCCCATACACGCTCGGAAGCCGGGGTCGGGGAGCAGCAGAACGTACTCCTCTGGGATACGAAATCCTTTCCTGATCCGATGCAGATCCGCCTCGGTCATAATTGAAGAGATCTCATCCACCTCGGAAGGATCCCTTGGATTGTTCTCCTCGTACACCGAGGCCATCCCGTGCACCGCCTTCTCTAAAAGGTCCTCGGGGTGCTCCTGACCCTACCGACGCTAGACAGCATGGAAGACAGCCGACCCAACTCTCCTGCACACCTCGGGGTCTCCACTATCGTCGTCGCCCCGGCCGACTTGACCACTCCCTTCCCTTTCCCCGGTACGACCACTACCGCTCAGCCAGTATCTTGGTCCGAGGCGGAGGTCTCATCCCCAGACGACACTCTAGAGATTTTCAAAGTTAAGGGGGGAGTGACTAACCTTGAAGTGACATGGACGATCGGAATAGATTGCCAGAGTTCAAACTCGT
The DNA here is from genome assembly GCA_017893485.1 of Hemerocallis citrina. Lineage (NCBI taxonomy): Eukaryota > Viridiplantae > Streptophyta > Magnoliopsida > Asparagales > Asphodelaceae > Hemerocallis > Hemerocallis citrina. The sequence continues at coordinate 36,122,943 of CM030359.1, read as the reverse complement.
CTGGCCACAAAAGATAGCAGCGCCGCTCGAGAGCAAAAGCAACTCTAGCAAAAGTGAGAGAAAGTAAAACTGTAAAAAAGAGGGAAAAGGGGAATAGAGAGAACTTATAAGAGTTAGAAAAATCCGGGTGGGCCTTAGAAAATTTTGGGCCCACGTAACGGCTTGTCAGAAGCGCAAACGACTAACGCTGAAGCCTAAATGTCTTTTGCCTCATGATTCGTGCCCAATGCTCGAACAGACGGTGGAAATCGTGCCACGTCCGTCGAAATCCAAATCCGAGAACTTGTGTTCCCCCTCGGAATTCAAATCTGAGCAACTTTTATTCCCCCTTGGAATTCAAATCCGAGCGACTTGCATTCCGAGCTGCATATTGGAGAAAAACAACTTTCTCCTCAGAATTCGTGCAAGATCTTGATCAGACGGCCCAGATTTAGCCACGATCACAAAACGACAAGATAACATTTTCTCGTGATCCACGCCGTCTTTTGCTCCAAGATTCGTGCAAAATCTTCAGATGGACGCCTCAGATTGAGCCACGTCCCTCAGAATCCAAATCCGAGCGACTTGCATTCCAAGCTGCGTATTGGAGAAAAACAACTTTCTTTTCAGGATTCGTGCAAGATCTTGATCAGATGGCCCAGATTTAGCCACAATCACAAAACAACATGATAATGTTTTCTCGTGATGCACACCGTCTTTTGCTTCAAGATTCGTGCAAAATCATCAGATGGACACCTCAGATTGAGCCACGTCCATCGAAATCCAGATTCGAGCGACTTGCATTCCGAGCTGCGTATTGGAGAAAAGCAACTTTCTCCTCGGAATTCGTGCAAGATCTTGATCAGACAGCCCAGATTTAGCCACGATCACAAAAGGACAAGAAAACGTTTTCTCGTGATCCACGCAGTCTTTTGCTTCAAGATTCGTGCAAAATCTTCTAATGAACTGTCCAGATTGCCCCACGTCGCTTGGAATCCCAATCCGACCGACTAGCGATCTGAACTGCTCATACAGGAAAAATAACGCCGAGCAGTACGAGCCGTCCGATCGTCTCGAGATTCGTACCTCGGCCTGATGAATGGCCCTGGTTCAGCCACGTGACCAAGATCGCGTTTTCTCGTGATCCATGCCGTCATGCCTCAAGATTCGTGCAAAATCTTCTGATGAACGGTCCAGATCGCCTCACGTCGCTCGGAATTCCAATCCCAGTGACAGGCGATCCGAGCTGCTCATATGGTGAAAATAACACCGAGCAGTACGAGCCGTCCGATCGTCTCGGGATTCGTGCCTCGGCCTGATGAACGACCCTGATTCAGCCACGTGACCAAGATCGTGTTTTCTCGTGATCCGCGCTGTCATGCCTCGAGATTCGTGCAAAATCTTCTGATGAACGGTCTAGATCGCCTTACGTTGCTCGGAATTCCAATCTGAGCGACTGGTGATCCGAGCTGCTCATACGGCGAAAATAACGCCGAGCAGTACGAGCCGTCCAATCATCTCGGGATTCGTGCCTCGGCCTGATGAACGGCCCTGATTCAGCCACGTAACTAAGATCGCATTTTCTCATGGTCCACACCTCATGCCTTGAGATTCGTGCAAAACCTTCTGATGAACGGTCCAGATCGCCCCACGTTGCTCGGAGTCCCAATCCGAGCGACTAGTGATCCGAGCTGCTCATACGGAGAAATAACGCCGACTAGTACGAGCCGTTCGATCGTCTCGAGATTCGGGCCTCGGCCCGATGAACGACCCTGATTCAACCACATGGCCAAGTATAAGATCCACCATCAGATGACCTCGTGATTCGTGCCATGACGTGATGGACGGCCCGGATTGCGCCACGTCGCTTGGAATCTCAATCCAAGCGACTGGCCTTTCGAGCTGCCCATACGAAGAAAATATTGCCGAGCGACACAGACCGCCAGATCACTTCATAATTCGTACCATAGTCTGATCAAGGCCCAGATTCGCCCACGTCGCCCACTGCCGCTCCGCCGTCAGATCTTTCAGAACCGCGCGCTTACGCGAGATGGGCGGCCCAGATTGCGCCACGTCATAAATGGTATTAAAAATTTACTTTTTATTTATTAAATTCGAATTATTTATTTAAAAATTGCAAAAAAAATGATTAAAAATTCTAAAAATAATTGTAAATTTGGGAAAATATTTTTGAGTCCCTGGAAAAATAATTATTGCTAAGCTGCACAACAGCAAAAACAAGGATAACCTAACCATGAGAGGAGAGAGTTCCAAACGCTACCCTAAAGGCGATTTCCAAACCCAGATCAACCAAGCATCTCATCACCACCACTCTCAACTGAAGTTGGGCGAGGGCGAGCTCTCCAGAGCAGCTGGCATGCCTAAGCGATTTAGAGAAGATGAGAGGAAAGACCACGGTAGGCACGGAGACGAAGCTTATGGGCGCGAGCACCACAGAGCGTGGGTGCGGGAGGAGGACAGGACGACTGCGCACCGTAGAGAGCAGCTGCGGAGGAAGGGGGGAAGCGAGCGCCGACTAGGCAGGGAGAGAGACGATCCTGATCGCGCTAAGGAGTACAGAGCTCGACATCTTATCAAGGAGAATCAATCAACGACAGTGCCGAACAAGCTTGGAAACAAGCACGGAGAGCACTCTAAGAGAAGCTACGCGGAGGTGGCGAGACAGAACTTGAAGAGAGAAGACGATATCGTTCCGCGTCGTCAGCTATTTCAGGAGCCCGTTGGGAACGAGAATCGAGAAGAGGAAGAAGGAGAATGGGTGCTAGTCCAAAGGAAGAAGAAGCTCAGGAGCGACGCAAGCAAGAGTAACTCGTCGGAGCGCAAGACGGAAGAACGTAAATGCTGCCATAAGTGCGCTCGACCTGGGCACTCCATTAATAGCTGTAAGTTCGATTGGTTTTGTTATAGTTGTAAATTGTATGGCCATATTTCGACGGCTTTTCCCAAAGCCACAGCAGCGATCTCTGTATCTGGATCCAAAGTGTCATCAAAGAATCCGGTGCATCCAACCAAGTCCGCCGACAGCCCCACTCAAGAGAGTGCTGCTGGAGAGCGATACTCCATCAGAGCTTCGATCATCCCCACTCCGTTGATGGCTGAAATGGAGCGTCGATACCAAAGCTGCATGATTGCTAGAGCTGGTACTGGGAATCCTCAGTGTTCTGACATCAAAGAGGCGCTCGTAGCTATGGTCTCATTGACGGCGTGCTGGACTGTCCAAGAAGCAACGGGAGGGAACTTCTTTGTGCACTGCAACGAAGGAGATGCGAAGTCCGAAGCTCTACAGATGAAGGGGATCGAAGGGCGTGATGCAAACGGTATGGAATTCTATATCACCTTCACGCCATGGACGCGTCACTTTGGAGCATTCAATGCTATTAATCTTCCTACAGTGTGGATTCGCCTCTTCAATCTGCCCCTACACCTTTGGGTTAAGTCCGGATTTGCAAATTTAATACGCAGCTTTGGAACTATCGTTGAAGTAGACAAAGGAACGGTCATGCATGACTGTCGAAAATTCGCGAGGCTTCGTATAGCGGTGACGAACAAGGCGGATATCCCCTCAAAGATCATAGTGGATTTCGAAGAGGAGGTGTACGAGGTGCTGGTGATCGTTGAGACGAAGAAAAGCGTCACCTTTGGCGCAGTAGCTGCTCTAGAATCAGATAGAAAAATGGACAGCGGTGATTCAGAGCCAGAGGTAGAAGAAAGGCCACATCCATTAGATCAGATCTGGGCTAATCAGGTCCATCCATTCAATCCACAAATAGGGAACAGCTTAATTTCAAAACAATGCCAGATCCATGCGAAAGACTCTGAAAGGTTCGATCGTACGAGGGATGACATTGACAGGGCAAACTCTCGAACTTCGGAGCGCCGAATGGTGAAGCGGGTGTCAGAGGCTATACACACTCGAGGACAGCTAGCGCTACGCGAAGCTCAAGAAGAAATACCCCACGGTTTACAGCCGAAACAAAAAGACACAACGGCTCTTCACAGTTATCCAACACTTGATGTAACAGAGATTCAGCAAAAAGCTACAGCAGATAAACTAAAGGGTCCAATCGGCGGGATTTTGAAAAGAAACGAGGACAGGACTGTGGGTATCGAGGCTAGCAGGGCAATGGGTATTGGGGTGGAGGAGTGGAACCACTATACTAAAGAGGAAGTAGAGGAGTCAATTAGACTTGCTATGTCTTCCATCATCAAAAAGAGAGCCATTGAAAGTCAACACCATGAGCAACAGCTGGTTCAGGATTATGGGGAGGGGAAGCAAGTTAATTGTACTCCCACAAACGTGCAAGAAGAGAATCAACTTATCAGTCAGGGTGACAGGCCTACGGCTAATGAACAGGACGATCGCGGAGCTATGATAGGCGCCTTGGATGACATTAGGGATGATCTCTTAATTTCGGAAAATGAAACTGAGATAGGAGACAAAGAGCTGAGAGGCAGCGTGGGCAGTAATAGCAGTAAAAAATTCACTGAATACCAGAGGAGAGGGAAGAGGCAGATCAATGTGGAGGAAGATCAAACGATCGCTCAAGAGGAGAGAACCAAAGGGACGCCACATCTCAATGAGATGGAGAGGGACATAGGAGGTACTTCTAACCCCAACTTTTCTATCCTCAATTCGTTAAATGATGAGTCGCTTATATACTTTGCTAGTCTTTACGGTGTAGCCATGGGGTCAACCAGGGTAGAACAGCTCAATAATGTTGCTATTATTAGAGGTGAATCGAGGGTATCTTCAGCTTAAGGTTGCTCGATAGTAAGGGGTAGGGTATAGGAGTACACATCGTAGCGTTTATGTCGTACATTTTTTGGAACGTGAGAGGGATGAGGCTGAAGAGTAAAAAGAGATTGAATTCTCTATCTATTAGCAAAATTAGGCCGTCAGTATGCGGTCTCCTAGAAACTAGAATTGAAAATAACTCTTTAGAGGGATTCAACACGCTTAGATGGGCAGAACACTTCGATTGGAAATTTAAAGACGCAAGGGGGTATTCGAGCAGAATAGCTTTAGGGGCGGATTTAAGAGTTTTTGAGATTCTAGATGACTTTGTGGGGCAATTTTCGGTGTCAATTAAACTAAGAAGGAGATGCCACGATTGGGAACACGTAGTCACTTCGGTTTACGGTCCCTACGAGTCAAGAGCGAGGAAAGAATTTTGGAAGGAATTGAAGTACATCAGGAATAGATGGGCCCAGCCATGGGTAGTTGGAGGAGATTTCAATATCACGCGATTCCAAGATGAACATAGAGGTAGAGGACACGCCCAGTCAGAACAGGATAGTTTCAACAATACCATTGACGAGTTAGAGTTGATAGAGCTTCATATGACTGATAGGAAATTCACATGGTCTAGTATGAGCTCAAACCCAATTCTGGTCAAGCTAGATAGGGTACTAGTGACCAACGACTGGGAGGATATGTTCCCACGCGTTAAGGTGAGATCCGTTGTCCGTTACACGTCGGATCATCTTCCCCTGGTTATAGAGTGCGACCAAGACTATAGACATAAGTTCCATCCATTCAGATTCGAGAAATCTTGGACCACATTCGAGGAGACAGGACAGGTGATTCGGGAGTCCTGGTCACGCCCTACGAACCAGTTGTCAGCAGTTGGTATATGGGTGGAGAAAGCAAGACGTTTAAGGAAGGACCTGAAGAGCTGGGCTAAGCTGAAATTTGCCAATGCGGGAGCCTTAAGAGAGTCGCTAGGGAACAGGATATACGAGTTAGAAACCATGCAGGAGGAAAGAGACCTGACAGACCCTGAGAAGGAGGAACTTAATCACGGGAGGCAGGAAATTCTGAACATCCAAGCGAGGGAGGAAATTCACTAGAAGCAGAGGGCGCGAATTCAATGGTTGAAGGAAGGGGACGCTAACACAAAGTTCTTTCATAAAATCGCTAACGGAAGAAGAAGACAAAACCACATTGGAGGGCTTCTCATAGAGGGAAGTTGGATTGAAGACGAAGAGATTATCAGACGACATTTGGATGACAAATTCCACGACCTGTTGGGAACCAAAAGCAACGACAGATGCAGGCTAGTACCGGACATGTGGAGTGAGTCGAAAATTGAGGGGAGCAATGGGATCGAACATCCATTCACTGAAGAGGAAGTACTAGAGGCAATAAAGAACCTAGGGCAAGACAAGGCTCCGGGCCCTGATGGTTTGCCGATTTTCTTCTACAAGATTTACTGGATGATTGTGAAGGAGGATATGATGAACATCTTCTCTGAGTTTCACAATAGTACCACTACCCTGGAAAGACTCAACTACGCTTCTATCATTCTTGTACCCAAGAAACAGGAAGTCCGAACAGCAGAAGACCTCAGACCAATCAGCCTTATTAACGGATCATTCAAAATCATCACAGAAGTATTAGCCCAGAGATTAGCTCCTAATATTCAGGATGTTATTGCGCAATCACAAAGCGGATTCATTCGAGGTAGGGACATTATGGATAGCATAGCGGCGGCTCATGAAGTCGTGTTTAGAGGGAATAAAGGAAAGGTGGACGGTTTTTTGTTAAAATTAGACTTCAAAAAAGCCTATGATTCGGTTAGTTGGGATTGTGTGGAGGAGGCGCTTCGACTAAAAGGATTCGGGGAGAAATGGAGATCGTGGATGAGAAGATGCGTTCAAGGAGGGAAATCGTTCATACAGGTAAACGGTTGGCAGGGTAAGGAAATCCGCTGCAAAAGAGGTCTTAGGCAGGGGGACCCCCTATCCTCACTATTGTTCGCTGTAGTAGCAGACGGCCTGGCAGAGATGATAAAGAGAGCTCAGATCAACAACCAGATCAAAGGTATAGAGATAAAGGGAATTGAGCAAGCCATGACCATTTTGCAATATGCTGATGATACCCTGTTATTCGGTAAGGCTAAAGTAGAGGAAGTCGTAGCGATGAAAGTGGCCCTAGCATGCTTCCAAGGTTGGTCGGGGTTGAAGATCAACCTCCAGAAGAGCTGCGTTATTCCAATTAGCGATCAGCTATCCACCCCCATATCAGAGATATCACAAATTATAGGTTGTGTAACTGCGGATTTCCCCCTAAAATACCTAGGGACCCCCATTAGACCTGGCCCACTGCTTAGAGAGGATTGGATGCCATTGATAGAAAAGGTCGCGAAGAAATTGGAAGGGTGGAAGAGTAAGTTCCTATCGCTCGGCGGAAGGATTACCCTGCTAAACTCGGTTATCAATGCAATTCCATTATATCTTAAGTCTATTTATGAAGTCCCTAAGTGGGTCATTCATAGGATAGATAAAATGCGAAGACGTTTCTTATGGAAGGGGTCTGGCGAAGGCAATAAAGGTTTTCATCTCGTCAAATGGGACAGGGTTTGTAAGAAAAGAGAGTATGGAGGACTGGGTATCCTCAATCTACACGATATGAATCGAGCTTTACTCAGCAAATGGTGGTGGAAGATCTACAGTAGAAAGCAGGGGTGGTGGTCATTATCCTTTGATCTTTACCGAAGAAGGAAAAAATTCAGGTTCGGGGGAACAAGTATGGGACGTAAGGTGTCCTTTCTTTGGAAAGGTATTGCCAAACAAGGAGAGATCTTCGCCACAAACACGACATGCAGGGTAGGAGACGGGAAAGATACCAGATTCTGGTACGACAAATGGTGCGGAAACAGAACTCTTAGGAATTTATATCCGCAAGCATCGGAGGCTGTAGTAAATCCGGGCGCCCTGGTAGCAGACATTTGGAGAAATAACAATCTCAAGTTCACGGTTAGGGATAGTCCAACACTAGAGAGCACGGCATAGTTCGAAGAACTAAACAGACTAATACAGTCAGAGGGGGGCTACATGACCAACGATCCAGATGAGAAGAGTTGGAACCTTCATAACTCAGCGTCGTTCTCAGTAGCGTCTATGTACTCGTGGATAAATGACGGGGGGATTAGATGCGGAGTAGAGAGTAGGATTTGGGCAACACAGGCTCCGCTAAAAGTTAAAGTGTTCGGATGGTTAGTGCATAACGATGCGATTCTAACAAAAATTAATCTTAGGAGAAAAAATATGCAGATAGACGTTAGATGCACGCATTGTCTCCAAGCGGATGAGGATATGACTCACTTATTTTTCACGTGTTTTAAGGCTGCACATACGTGGGAAGTTATCTGTAGAGGTTTCGGGTGCACTCGGTTCCCTAACTCCACTTCGGAAGTATGGGGTACTTTGAGGGACGACTACATTAGACCACAGGATAAAAGGGCATGGGACTTAGCAGTAGCTGCTACTATCTGGAGATTATGGCTAGACCGTAACGACGCATGCTTTAGAAACATTAATCAAACCTTTAATTCTTCTATACATAACATCTTCCTACTCATTCATGATTGGGCAGGTAAGGCGGGGCAGGTGAAGAAGATCAGGTTGGCAGAGGAGGAGCACTGAGCCAGGTCATATGGTGGGACTGCGGCATTAGGAGTGTGGATTATCTTTGTAATGGTTGTACTATTACTTTCTCTGTCTTAGTTATGTATGGATGTATTTTGATGTTTCTCTGTAGTATTTTGTTGCTTCACTGTGGCTAGTTGGATTCTAGGCAGTGCAAGTGGGGAAGGATTTAGGGACCTATCTTTCAGGCTTATGTAATTTGTACTACTTTGTTTCTTTAATCCTCGTTAATGAAATGATGACAGAGGTCATCTTCTTATCAAAAAAAAAAAATTATTGCTTAGAATAATTAATTAATTCCCTCGAACAATAAATCACCACTTCGCAAAATTAAATAAATGATCCGAAAAATAAATAGAAAATCAAGAAAATTCACCAAAAACCCAGAAGAACTCAAGAACAATCTTGAGTACCCTCCCAACACAGGAAATACCATAATGCCTCGTTTAAGATCCGAAACCTCTCATTTGGACTCCGATACAACTCCGCAAGCCATTAAAACAGTAAAACTACTCCTCAAAGACTGATTAAACTCAGTCTTTAGGAGTGGGGGGCTCGTGATATGGCTAAAAATAGGGTTAGATTGGAACTGTTCAAATCAAGCATGAATCTTAAAGTTCGGAGGTAAAATGGTAATTTCGCCTATAAACGGGTCTGAAGTGGGAACTGGGCCTTTTTCCAAAAGCCCAATAACCCATAAACAGATCCGTCTTACTGGGCACGGGTTCTAACCCACAAGAAATCTAGTCCAGCGGGATAGGGGAGAATTAGGGTTTATGATTGTCCTTGATCAACAGCCTTAATCACTTCTATCCATTTACACTGGGAAGTAGGGATTTGATCTTATCCCGTAACTGGTTTCTAAGGCGGCTATAAATACCCCCCATCCCCCACTGGTACCAGGTAATCAATCTTTTGCCAGTCAAAGCTCTTTCATAATCTTTCTGATTACTAACAAGAGCGTCGGAGGGTGCGTCGCCGGAATCAACCCCGGTGTTTCACACTTTTTGTAGGTCAACGGTAGAAGAATTTCGGTCAAACTCTGGTGAAGTTGTTCAGGTTTGACTATTCAACTTCCCTCGAATCCACAAATCTATCTGTTTGCCCCCACATCGATTTCAGCGGCAACATCGGCACTATCTTCAAAGCATGTTAACCCCTAAATCAGTAAAAATGTTCAACTAAGAAATCGTAGTACACACATAGGGCTTTCCAGAGAGCCCAAGAAATCATGATTTGGTTCTGTATTTGATTTTATATGATTTATTTAGTGCACTGGTTCTGTCAGACCCGAACCAGTAATTTCTGTTTGATATAATATTGATGTGATTGTGCTGGTTTTGACTCTTTGAGAGTTGTACATGACAATTCCAGGCTATACTGGGCCTAGATGCTTGTGTGAATGCCCTTAGGCTGAGTTGTGACATTTTTGACATGTCACTAGTGATTCTTAGTCACTAGTAGTGAGCTAAGATACATGTGTGTTGTTTTTAGGGTTGGAGTTGAACTTTGTAGCGCCCCAAATTTCTAGCATAGGAACTCGTGACACACTCCCGGATCTTTCTTCAAATGAGTCACAACACAACAAAAATCACAGGAAATTTAAAACTTTTATTACATCAAATATTATTACAATGTCCAGTTTAATTACAACAATTTTAAAGAATATAATATTACAACAATTTACAATGAGTACAATAAATGGAAAATGTCCTGACTTGGATGCTTTAATTAGCTTGAGTCTCTCGCACCTCCAATACAGCGGATGGTCCTGCAATTGAAGAGTAGGCACATCAGTTGAATACAACTAACGCAATGCTATATACGACTATCTTCTCTATGCCATAATACAGCGATTCCAAACCTCAACAACCACAATACTTTATGACAAAGAAAATGTGAGCAAACACAAGTTTCGGTGTATGGCATGACCTAGAACTAATGCACACCCAATGCACGCGATGCTCTTAGTCTAATGCACGCTTGGTTGGAGAGATATGCATCCCATACTACACATTCCCCAAACAAATGATGTTCTCCACATTATTGGGGTTCGATTCCCCACCATGCAACACATCTTGTGCTTTATCCTGTTTCAGTTATTTAGTGATGAAGAGGTTGCAGTCACCGCAGTCACTGCAGTCAATAGTGGTGTCAGACAACTCCTGTTTGTTTCCCACTATGCCCAGTAGTGGCCATAAGGTTTCTCTTTTCCGTCGCTACAGTAAAAATATAATTATCATAGTAATATCTCAAGCCCCTGGACCTCTTTAAAAGCTGTGATATGGGCATAAAGGCACCCTGCGACAAATGCCCTCCAAGAGCATTAGAGTTGTACGTACAACGTCTTCCTCCAAGCCCCCTGCTTGCATTGAACAGCATAGGACATGGCAGATCTTTAGGGTTTCTCCTAATCTCCGACTTCACTGTCGTCCTTACACTAAGCTGAACTTGCAGACAGGACAATGCCGCTATGCCAGTCCTCATCAAAAGTTGTTACGGGCATAAAGGCACCATGCAACAAATGCCCACCGAGAGACACGAAGCCTAACCCCCTTCTGGAGCCCTACTCGATGCTCCCTACCCGCGTTAAACGGAACTTAGGACTTGGCCATACGTGATATTTCTATGCCTCCCCCTGACGACGAACACAACACCCTCTACTGTCTGTCTTACATTCGACAATGACTCGATCTATCCCAAGACTCTACCAACATCGGTTGTAGGGATATTATTCACAACTAGGACCACAACTATAGAAATCGGGTTGAAGCTATCATTATTTTAAGTTATCATCATTTTATTTCTATTTTACCCGATTCTAATGGCTCTAAATATGGTTCTAATCCACTTTATTAATCCATACTTAGTAACATTGGGCAACCTAGATTTATGACCACAACTTGACCTATCCTAGGTGTTTGCTAAAAATCTCAGTCACTACCCACCATTAGGGTCAACAATCAAGTTTTAGACCCAAACTTAGGGGTTACTAATTATAGGCTCTGACTTATGGACTAAACCTAATTGATAAATCCAATCTACAATATTCATTAACTTACTAGGTGATCTAGTTCTACCTGACTGTCAATTAGCTAGGCGATCTAGTAACTAGACACTCACCTAACCCTGAGGTCGAGATCACAACTAGATGTTTTATAACCACTAGTTAAGTTCTAGTTCTTTCTAACTTACTCATTTGAACTTAACCCAACTTGCACTAGGGTCCAACTGGGCTCTCAAGCCAAGCCCACTACATGGACCCACGAAGACTGGCGAATCAACTACGTCAATCGCCACTGTTGCCGCTAAATCTGGTGTGGGGGCAAACAGATAGTATTTGTGGATTCTTGGGAAACTTTTGAATAACAATCCTGTTGCCTATTCTGCCGGAGTTGGACGCTGACTCCCACCGTACACCTGCAAAAAGTGCAAGACACCGGGGTTGTTCCCGGCGACGCACCCTCCAACGCTCAAGTCAGTAACCAGGGATGATTATGAAAGAGCATAAATTTGAAAAAGATTGATTACCTTTTAATGGAGATGGATGGGAGGTATTTATAGGCGCTGCTGGGATCAGATTAGGAATGTAATCCCTGTGGTTAGATAAGGAATGTAATTCCTAATCCCCTGGTGAAAGGATAGATGTGAATCAAGGCCGTTGATTAGTATTAATCAGAGACCCTAATTCTATCCTTTCTGGACCGGGTTTAATGCGGGTTGAAACCCACACCCAGTTGAGGTGGATCCGTTCGCGGGTTAATGGATCTTTGAGGAGGAGAACCAGTACCCGCTTCAGACCCATTGGTAGGTGAAATTACCATCTTACCCCTAGGCTTTAAGATTCGTTCCTGATTTGGACGGTTCTGATTTAACCCCATTTTTAGCCATATCACGAGCCCCCCACTCTCGAAGACTGAGCTTGATCAGCCTTTGAGGAGTAGTTTTACTGTTTTAATGGCTGGCGGAGTTGAATCGGAGTCCAAATGAATGGTTTCGAATCTTTGCGGGAGGTAGTATGGTGATTTTCTAAGTTAGATGTATGCTCAGAGTTGTTCTGGAACTCTTTTGGACCTTTGGTGATTTTTATCTATTTTTTAGAATATTTACTTAATTTTTGCGCAGTGTCGATTCGTCGTTCGGGGGTATTAATAAATGGTCCTAGGCGATAATTATTTACTCGGGGGCTCAAAAATATTTCCCCGATTTTATAATTATTTTCTAGGATTTTTAATTAATTTCCCCAAATTTTTAACCATTTTTTCGCAATTTTTTAAATAAATAAAATGATTTTAATAAATAAAATACCGAATTATTGCGTAGCGCGATCTGAACCGTTGATCTCGAGCGAGCGCGGATTTCTAGAAGATCGGATGGACGGAGTCGCTCGACAGTATTTTTCTCGCTTTTGTGGGTCGGTTTGGCACTTGCTCGGGATCCGAGCGAAGTGGCTCGGCTCTTCCCCCGGGCAAGTGGCTCGGATCGCCAGTAGCTCGACTCGAAATACCGAGCAACGTGGAGCGATCTGAGCCGTTGGATCTTGACGCGAATCTTGAGACTGGCACGGTTCCCAAGAAAACACTATCTTGTCGTTTAGCAGACATGGCACAATCTGGATCGTCCATCATCTGAGGCGCGAATTTCGTAATGATCCAACGGTTGGAGACGCTCGGCAGCAATTTTCTCCACTTTCGAGGGTCGGATGGGTACTTGCTCGGAATTCGAGCGAAGTAGCTCGGTTTTACCCTTGCACAAGTGGTTCGGATCGCTAGCCACTCAGTTCGGAACGCCGAGCGACGTGGAGCGATCTGAGCCGTCGGATCTTGGCGCGAATCTCGATGCGGGCTCAGTTTCCAAGAAAACACGATCTTGTCTGTAGTGGCGCTGGCAAGATCTGAGCTGTTTGATCGAAATCTAGCGCGAATCTTGAGGAGAAAGTTGTTTTTCTCCACTTCGTAGCTCGGATTGGCACTTGCTCGGAATCCGAGCGATATAGCTCGGTTTTACCCTCGCGCAAGTGGCTCGGATCGCTTGTCACTCAGTTTGGAATGCCGAACGACGTGGAGCGATCTGAGCCATTGGATCTTGGCGCGAATCTTGATGCGGGCTCAGTTTCCAAGAAAACACTATCTTGTCGTGTAGTGGCGCTGGCAAGATCTGAGTCGTCTGATCGAAATTTAGCGCGAATCTTGAGGAGAAAGTTATTTTTCTCCACTTCGTAGCTCGGATTGGCACTTGCTCGGAATCCGAGCGATATAGTTCGGATCGCCTGTCGCTCAGCTATTCGATCCGAAGGACGTGGGGTGATCTCAGCCGTTGGATGATGGCACAGAACTCGAGGCAGGCACGGTTCCCAAGAAAACACTATCTTGTCGTTTAGTGACGCTGGCATGATCTGGGCCGTCTGATCGAAATCTAGTGCGAATCTTGGGGAGAAAGTTGTTTTTCTCCATTTTGTAGCTCGGATTGGCACTTGCTCGGAATCCGAGCGATATAGTTCGGATCGCCTGTCGCTCGGCTATTGGATCCGAGGGACGTGGGGCGATCTCAGCCGTTGGATGATGGCACAGATCTCGAGGCAGGCACGGTTCCCAAGAAAATACTATCTTGTCATTTAGTGACGCTGGCATGATCTGGGCCGTCTGATCGAAATCTAGCACGAATCTTGGGGAGAAAGTTGTTTTTATCCATTTCGCAGCTCGGATTGGCACTTGCTCGGAATCCGAGCGATATAGTTCGGATCGCCTGTTGCTCGGCTATTGGATCCGAGGGACGTGGGGCGATCTCAGCCGTTGGATGATGGCACAGATCTCGAGGCAGGCACGGTTCCCAAGAAAACACTATCTTGTCGTTTAGTGATGCTGGCATGATCTAGGCCGTCTGATCGAAATCTTGCACGAATTTTGAGGAGAAAGTTGTTTTTCTCCATTTCGTAGCTCGGAATGGCACTTGCTCGGAATCCGAGCGATATGGTGCGGATCGCCTGTCGCTCGGGTGTTAGATCCGAGGGACGTGGGGCGATCTCAGCCGTCGGATCTGGTGTGCCGAGCTATTTTACTTATCCAACAGTCGCTCCCTTTGCCAACAGTCGTGCTTCTTCATTACTCAGCCGTTTGGGCTTTTGTAATGCTTCATGGGTGGCCCAAGAGTCGCGCCCTTACGTTACAAAGCCCAAGAGACGTCATTCTTACTATAAGTTTTCACCCCCCCAACACATCACCTCATTTCTCAGTTTCACTCTCCCACTCTTGATTTTTACTTGCAAGCAAAGTTTTTAGCTCTCGAGCGGCTCTGCTAGCTGTCGCGGCTAGGCGTTTTAATCTCCGGTGATCTTTTCGGCCGTAATAGTCACTTCAAGGTCAGTCCCTTTCCCTATCTTTGTAAAAAATGGTTAAGTTTTCTTCAACGGACGAGACCCCCTCCCCTGACCTAGGCGTCAGCCGAGTGGTTGAGCCGAGCAAAGATAAAGGGAAGAAGGTCACGGAGCCGACCGAAGGGACTTTGGTTCGACCGAACAAGGATGGGGAGATTGCCGAGCCACTTCAGGAGGTTGAGGTCTGATCTAACAAGGGCAAGGGTGTGGAAACAATTATTGAGCACCCGAAGGCAGCAGGGGAGCTAGGTCGGCAGCCGAGCATTTTGTCGAGCGTCGGCGGTGTGCGGAGTTACTCAGGGGAACTATTGGAGAAGGTGACGCAAGGCACTGCCAAGTCAGTCGAGGAGAACGAACAGAGGGAGATCTCCGAGGTGGATCATATCTCTTCGGTGCTGACCGAGGCAGATCTACATCGGATCCGGAGCGGGTTCCAAATCCCGGCGGAGTACGGACTTCTGCTACCTGGCCCCGGCTTCTGAGCGTGTACCTCGTCCTCGCCCGACGTTTGTGTTAATCCGACCGACTCACTGAATGTCGGACTTCGTCTGCCGCTGCACCCTTTTATTGTCGAGGTGCTGTAGTGGTATGGCTTGTGTCCAGCTCAGCTGATGCCGAACACGTTGCGGCATGTGATGGCGTTTCTCCTTCAATGCCAAGAGGTCGGAGCTGAGCCGAACATGTTCATTCTCCGGAGTCTCTACCGACCTTGCCAACCGAGCAAGAATGAGCAAAGGTTCTACCTCTCGCCGAGGAAAGGCGTGAAGCTGATCGAGAACCCGGACTCGATCAAGCATTGGAAGGAGAAGTACTTCCTCGTCCGAGCTCCCGAGCCGTGGGCGATACCGACGGCGTGGTCGAGGGACGGCCTTCCGAAGCGTGTGAAGAAGGAGCCCGTGCTCAGCAATGAGGAGGCGGAGGTCGTGGAGAAATTGCTCGGCCTTCCGACCCTGAGTTGGAAGGACATCACGGAGGAGGCATTATTCCGAGGGGGTCTCAGTCCGATAGACCCTAGTACGCTTCTTCTATTCTAGTTTTGTTTTTGAAGTTTTTGGAAATTTTTTCTAACTTCTTTCACTTGGTTTGTGCAGAATCCTCTGGCATGAACTACAAAAGTTTGATGGCGAAGGCCCGAACGGCTAGGGAGCAAGAGACGAGGAAGAGGAAGAGGACCGTGTCCGGACCTCAAGGCAGCTGAGCGCCCAAGTTACCCTCGGTTTCACCGACCCTCGAGCATCCGGTTATCGAGGTTTCTCAGGCTGAGACCGAGCAAGGGCTCGTCGCACCGACCGCCGTACCTACCTCGGATGTGCCGATCCCTCCGACACAAACGAATGTTCTGGGGTCTTTTGGTGGAGCGTTCAACATCGGCACGTTGCTCGCTCTCGACGTTCTGCCACTCACCGCCGAGGCGAAGCGGATTTTGACCGAGGAGCACAAGCGCATCTTCGTCCCCGACTGGAGGGTGATGAAGGTCAACGGGTTTTTGAGGGACGGAAACATTTGTATGCAGGCTGTGAAACACCTGCCGACCCCCAAAGACCGAGCGGCGTTGAAGGCACGCGAAGTTGGTGACGCCGCGATGCAGATCGCTCGGAATACCATGTCGGTAAGTAGTGAATCATTTTCTTGATAATTTTTCTAAGTTTTTGCACTCGTTCTTGACAGTTTCTCGTGTTGCCTGTAGACACTCTGCCACTTCAACTATCTGCTTGAGGAATTCGAGAGCAAGGAGAAGGAGATGACCGTTCTGAACGACCGCGAGCGGTCGGAGCGGTCTAAAGCTGTGAGGGAGCTGCAGGCTGAGCAGCTGCGTTCTACCTCGCTCGAGGCCGAAGTCGCCAATCTGAAGGCTCAACTTGCCGAGGCGCTGAGGAACTCGGCCACCGAGGCCTCCAAGGTTGAGGCCATTGAGAAGGAGAGGGCTCGGCTTGATAGGGAACTGTCTGAAGCTCGGAAGGCGACAGAGGAAGCCCTGAGCGAGCAAGCATCAAAGGTGGCAGCCGCAGAGAAGGCAGTCCGGGACGAGGCCGAAGCTCATATGCTGACGAACATGGAGGAGGCGTACGGCCGAGCTCTGAAACACATCGTCGCTCGAAACCCCGGGTTCGACGTCTCGGACTACTACTTCTACGACTCTGTGGAGGGCGAGGAAGAGATGCCCTTGGCTGCGCTCGCTCCAAGGCCGGAGGGCGAAGGTGCTGAGGGTGAGGGTGGTGCTAGTCGCGCAATTGTAACTGTGCCGACCGATGACGAGGTCGACCCTTAACTTTGTCGTCTTCTTTTCTGTTTTCTTTTTCTTCTTTTTTGTAATGCCTAACTGCGGACTGGCCACCGCCTTTTGTAAACTTTTGACTTTCAATGAAAACTTTGATGTTTTGGCTGGGTATTCCAAAATTTTCTCAAAATGTTCAACTCTTTTCGCTCGGATTGTGTCTTCAAGTGTCGAAGACTTCTCTTGACATTTCTCCGCTTTTCAGGTCAAGTTTGGTCCGATTACTGAGGTCTCCTATCTTCGTTCTGAATTGAAGAAAACGAAGGACGCTCTTTCGCGTAACCGGAACAAAGCGTTTTATGACCTCTTGAAATTGGAGGACATCAAAGCAATAACGAGGGGTTTTTTGAGCGAGTTAACGCAACTACGGAAGCAGTCTCGAAAGACTCCTCTCGAAGGAGAGGTAGAGTTGATTCGCAAGGTGCTTTTTGATGTCGAGCAAAGAAACAGCGAACTGCTGGTGGAGATCTGCCAACTGGATGTGACGATAAAAGAGCACTCGGCCGAAGAAGAGGAGTTAGCTTCGAAGGTGGGGATGTTGATGTCTGAGCGCGATGAGTTGTTGGCAAGAATTGACAAACTGAGGAGGATTACGATCGATAGGGGTATCGAAGTGACTCATCTTCGTCGTATAGTGGCCGATAGTACCAACGTCGCAGGCTCATCTAAATTTCCTCGTCTCAAAACGTCGGCGGCGGACGATATCTTGAGGGATAGGATCGTCGAGCTTGAGGAGGAAATTGCAACGCTGAAACCTCAGCCCATAAGGACCAATGTTCGTAGTACGTCGTGTACTCGCGAAGAAAGCCAAAGAGGGATCACTTTTTACGAACTTGTGACTCGCTTGCCTGCTGTTATGCAGAACCCAGTAGATGCTCAGAGTGCCGTAGCTATTTCGTCCAGTGGAGCCTCGGTTGGGGCCACCGCTAGAACTAGCAACGAAGGGGGATCTCGCTTCGTAGGTCTGGAGTCGTATTATTATAAGGTTTTATTCTTATCTTGGCAATTTTCATTTCAGGTTCAATAATCAATAAGTGGAATGCATTAGCTATCCGCTCTCCGGTTGGGCAGTAAGGGTCAGAGAAGGGCAATCACTCGTTCTTAAAACCCCGATTGTACCAATCTACATATGTCTCTCCCTTATCAATCGGTACTAGTGGAAGAAATGGAAATTCCCGTTTGTCTGATGAAAAATGCTGAACAAAATCAAAAGAAATCAAAATTCTCTCCCGCACCGGGATTTTTCTCCCTGTCTTCCCTTTCACAAAAAATAGAGAAATAAATTGTGAAATTCATTGGATCCTAGTTCGGGACTGATGGGGCTCTAACCCGCAGCTTCCATCTTGACAGGGCGTAAGTGATTCGTTTTTAGCCCTTATAAAAACAAAACTAATTTTGGAACCTCTTTCACACTCATGTCACGTCGAGTCCAATTTATCGTAATCGATTAGTTAACATGTTGGTTAACCATATTCTGAAACACGGAAAAAAAATCATTTGCTTATCAAATTATCAGATTCGAAGACCTATACTTGCAACCCTTCTTGGTCTGGTAGCTTCACTGTCCGAAGTCAATCTTATCATATTCGAAGACCTATACTTTTGAGGAGACTATGCTAGAGAATATAGTGATTCAACTAGAATTTCATTTCTTCATGAACGGTATTTCTCTGCCGGAGAAATGCTCCCAGCGAGGCCTAGCAGAAAGCCTCGGTTCGTGGATTAATCCTGATTTGGTGGATGGCTAGATCTTCATGCATGACAAGGGGCTATTGATTTGCATTTTTAAGCTATGCTGAGGCTAGATGATTGTGTAAATGCCCTTAGGCTGAGTTGTGACATTTTTGACATGTCACTAGTGATTCTTAGTCACTAGCACTGAGCTAAGATACATGTGTGTTGTTGTTAGGGTTGGAGTTGATTGTGGACCACTTTTGAAGTCTCAATCTAGGACTTGCTTGTGTTAAAGTTACTTAGGGTCACTTGGTTGAGTAAGAGACCCTCAGATTCAAGTCTGTTTATGTGAGATTTGTGTTGGGCAGTTTAGACCCCGGACATGTTGGAGCGACGACTCGGGTGCCGACGTGCTTGCCGTCTAAGGAAGGGAATCCAACATCGTAGGAGCTACCATTTGTCAAGAGGACATGGAGCGTGATGATTAGAGGGAGCAACGATTTGTTCAGGCCGAGGTGGCGTGCGACTCCAAACGTGACGGACGGTGGCGATCGACGTAGTCGATTCGGCAGTTTTCGTGGGTCCACTACATGCTCTCTGGAAATCCCTATGTGTGTACTACAATTTTTTAGTTGAACATTTTTACTGATTTAGGGGTTAACATGCTCGAAATTAAACTTCTTTAACAAGCAGCAAGTTACTTCACAGAATAGAGCACAATTGTACAGTGTTCAGTATTAATTAGGGTAAATATATCAAATTATTTCAGAATCTTATGAAACTTAAGATGTGATTTCCTAACAAGCATACACAACATTTGCCAAAAGAATTAAGTCATTTCATTTATTAGTTCAGGAGATATGCCTTTTACAAGTTTAGTCAAAAACAGAGTTCCAATGGCAGCAGCTCACATCTGCCTGAACAACTAGTTTTTGGCAATTTTTTATTTAAAAAAATAATAAAATTGGCCAAACGGAAGATGGTATTTCGTCGCACAATTTTTAATATTAAAAAAAATAAAAAAAAATGTTTGATAGAGGATGTTTTTCCATCTGAATAATTTTTGATTTTTTTAATACCAAATTTAGATCTAAACGATTGCAGCGACACTCGTTCATTGCTTTGTTTCAATTGCCAAATATTCATATTTTAGCAGCAACGATAGTGGATGCTCCAACAATCAGATACTTTAGAAACCCATGATTAGAAGAAAAAAAATCTACTCACTTTGGCAAACTGAATTGTTTTTTTTAATATAGTAAATGGGACATATTTACTGTACTAAGCCATTTTTTGAAACTAATTGTAAAAGTAGGACACATCTCAAACTATTTCCATTAGTGAGCTAGTTGTTATGACGTCCAGGGCCGGCCCTGAGTTTCCAAGGCCCGAGGCGACTTCCGAAATGGGGCACTCGTATACTAAAAAAAACATGTAATAAAAAGTTTGCAAATTGTTGAAAGCAAAATAAGCAAAATATATAAATTTGTTTTAAATTACCCAAATTTAAAGTCTCAAATTCAATTCAAGTCTTCAGGCCTAAACCCAAATAATTTTTAGAAAAAATTAAAGGTTCAAATAATTATTTTTGGGCCACCCTAATAATAGTATTTTTTAACGCGAAAAATACGTGCTTATATTTACAAGGGAATTACAAATTTGGGGGCCCCTAAAATCACGAAAATGCCGGGGGCCTGAGGCGGCCGACTCAAGGGTGGGGCTGGCCTTGGTCACGTCAGCAGCGACTGTTATTCCCATCAGCGGTCTCTGCCTTTTTAAGGTCGCTAATGGAAATAGCGACTACTTCTAAAAAAAAATTGAAATTGTTTTGCTTGCCGCTATTCCCATCAAAGGCTATAGTATATATGAAGTCGGTGATGGGAATAGTGACTTTGTCTTAATCCCCTCTTGAAGTTGAATAATGATAACGGCTCACATTTGATCTCCAATCTCATTATATTAACCCTAGAGTTCACATCTACTGCAATATATAGCCCCTAAGTAAACTCTAAAATATAAACACAAATGCAGCTTATTAGGCCTTAAACTCATCAGCCCAAATAACACACAGCGTCGAAGTCGGTCGACCGCAACGTGTCTTGCCAACACCTGATGCCTAGACCGGTCGACTGCACAGTCTGCTGTCCCGCTCTCTGTTGAACTCTGTACACTCAAAGAATGCTCAGCAACCTGGGTCGGTCGACCGCACATATGGTCGGTCGACCGCAACCCTCTAGCTGCACTTTTTCTACATGTTGTCTTCGTCTTCTCATCTTTTTTTCAAACTTCAAGTACTCAGTGCCTAAGTGTATTTGAGGCCACAATTCTAATAATAGTGAATATAATAATTTCTCGAAATCGATATAAGAAAAAATAAGAATCAAAGATTAACAAAATAATAGCTGGTCAGAATAGTGAAATTCAAATTTTTTCTAAATTGAAAAAAAGAAAAAAAAACAATATACTATTGCTCATTAATGCAAGCAAAGATATTGAAATTCCAAAATTTTCAAATCGGCAAAAAGGTGGTGAATACAAATCCACGAAAGCTCGATCAAACACTAAAATTGAAAGTTTCTCAAGATAAGCTAATACACGAGAAACTGTTGTTCCAAAAAGCTAGCCCAACAAACTATTTTTACTACAAGTTTTTTTTTGAACTTAGCGGATAGAGTCTTAGACTCCAGCCCTGTAACGCCTCGAATTCCAAAAGTACACTGAATTCGAGATTCCACAGGATCTTTACACTTCTTTCGTACAATTTTACAAGAAATTTAAAACTTTTCACTTTACATCAGAGTTACATGAAAACTTTATACTTTACATTTTACAGCGGAAGCAAATTTACAACATTTAAATAAATGTACATCAACATTTGAATAATCTCTAAGCATCTGTGCTTCTTTAATCTTTATCATGTCATTTACCCTGCATACAAAACTGTGAGTACGTCAGTTTATTCAACCGATGAACATTATACACGGCCATCCTCTCTATGCCGGAAATAGTATAACTGATTTTCTATATTTAACAAACACAAACTTGTCACATATCAAACTAAAGGGAATACCCTATTGATGTCGTGTTGTGATTGTGCACTTAGTCCTTAATGCAAAATGCACACTTGTTCGGATTCTATGCATCCCATACTACATAGGTCCGAGGGCAAGCCTCTTAATCGTTCTTCATCTTGTAGGGTTCAATCCCTCGTCATGACTTAATCTACTACTGTAACTACGGTAAGTATCCTAGATGATCTATGAGTACAAGCTCATGTACAGAAAACCTGGAGGGGAATCCCACGCCATGTCCTGACGCATCAAGCATGCATTCTGTGGTAATTCAGCCTCCTTCATGGCACACGATCCTCTTGCAGTCACCAAACATCCCACAAGCGTCGCCAAGATCCCGATAATTCCAGAGTAGTGCCCATGCCATGTTTTGACGCATCAAGCATGCATTTGTGGCGCACTCTCACATCGTAGACTCGAGGCCCTCATACTTGTGTTTTTCTCTCACATTCATCACCTCTTCACTATGTACTAATTCTTAATTTAATGAAATCATGAACAAAATCAATATCTTAGAGTTAGCCCTCTCACTACTACCGGTCTTATTTCTTTCATTTCACAATGACCCAAACTGGTCTTTTCAATGTCAATAATCATAATTCATCACTTTTCACTTGCCGGTGTGAGTTTTGGCTACACCCTAATTTCCAATTTCAATTCACAAATTCACATGTTTGAGTTGTCATACTCAATAACATTTCTCATTTCCAATCACATGATTTCTAAATTATTCATGAGTCAATAACCATACATGGAGTTCAATTATTCATCATGTATTTCATCCAATATTTATTTCCACATTAAAATCATATCACCAATTATATGGTCGAAATGAATATTCACAACTCATTCTTCAATAGGAATAATTCACGCAAACTTCACAATATATATTTTCTTTCTTTGTTATTTTCCTTTTCTAGCACTTATTTCAATTCTTTTGCAAAACACATCTTTCACAAAAATATACAAGTGTAGAACCATAGTTCCAACTACACTTTTATTCCCAAAATATACTTCATTTCATTCTAATAACTCCCAATTTATTTTTCATAAGTCACACATAATTTTAGTATAATAATAGTATTTTTTCATAATTTTTAGACATCAAAAACCCATCAAAAAAATCATTTTTCCACAAAGTAAAATTCTGGCCGAGACCAGGATTCGAACCAGCAACCGAAGAGAACCCAACCACACACACTAGCCACTTGGCCACTTGTGCTCATCGGTATAAAGAAGGATTGGAGAGTTATATACTCTAGGACTGAACTTGATTTAATTTTTAAACGCACACAAAATAAAATGGTGTCATCCAGTATCGAACCAGCAATCCGTGGGACACAAGCCGCACACACTGTAGCATTAGAAGCCTCCCAACCACTTGAGCTATAGGCTCAAGTTGTCTTGAATACAACTTATATTTTAATTAAATCAGTTCTCTGTTCAATAGAACATTTCGATGTTTCAAAAGCTCTCATTTGAGTTTTGTTTTTTCTAAATTTCCTGTAAATCTCCAGAATAATTATTCAAACAATATTTGATACTCCAGTAATTTAAAAATAATTTTTTCAGTAATTAAACACATATTTTTCATATAATTAGTTTAAATTGTACGCTACTACTACCACATCTCATTTCGATATTTCTTATACAATTTAGCATTAATATTTTCTATATCGATTCCCTATTTATATTCCCCTTTCAAATCCAAAAATATATTTTAAGTCATTCATTATAAACATTATCACAAAGGGTTCATCCAAGTACATAAGACAACACTTTCATCTACTAAAATTTGCATTTAATTATGATGCTAATAACGAATTTTACTTCAAGCATTCCATAGCTATAGATAATTCACACACAACTTAAGTTTGATGATGGAATAACATACAATCTATTTAGCAACATTTCAATCAATTAATAGGCCATTTTTTCCATTTAAATGCACTCTTATTAATCTTTTTCATGCATTATCATTTCAATTCAATCTTAGCATGCTATCTAATTAGAAACGTGGAAAATAACCCACCTTATTTGGAGAGAATAAAATTGCAACACCTCATAAACACAAGAGTCCTTGTCAAAAGAGCGATCCTCCTCCTCCTTGATGTGCATCACCGAGCCTCAAAAGATGCCAACCCGAGAGCTCCTTGATGATGATGCCGGCCTTCCCTTGGTGCAAACACACTCACACACAACTCTCAATCTTTTTATCTCACTTACTATACTACTAACAATTTGTATTTTCTACTATAGGTTTTGGAGAAATGAAGAGTACAAAAATAACTAGGCGGGGGGGGGGGGGGGGGGGGGGGGGTATTTATACTAAAATTTGGAGCAAATGAAGGGTTAGGATCAATCTAGGAGTTAAAAATAAAAGGCTAGGATTCAAGGAAAAGTTGTACTAACCAACCATGATCAAACAACTACCACCCATAACTCCACTCATTTTTTCATTTTCCCTCCAATCCAAAACCGGCCTCCTAGTGTGCTTTTTGCACGTGTACGTGCAATGCACGTGCATTCATTAGTTCTCCATTTAAAAAAAGTTGTACATTATATTTTCTATACAAATAATCTTATAAAAATATCCTACATTACAAGTTGTAATTAAAAGAGAAATAACTCATGGGCTTTAATTAATGGGCCAAATAATAGTTTTACAAAAATAAATTAGATTTGGGCTAAAAAGAAAGGCTTATGTTTATTTGAAGAAAAATGGGCCTTTATAAAAATAATTAGAGAACACATATACATATATATATATATACACACACATCATCCATAATGAAAATAATTATAAGATTTCACACTACAAAAATTGCACTTGCACACTACGTGCAAAAAAATTAATAATTTTCATACATGAAATTAGGGTATTACAAGCCCAAACAATTTATTGATGAATCAAAAGATACAAACAAAAGGAGTTTTATAGGAGGTAAAACAGCCGCCACCAGTCAAAAGAAAACATCAAAAAAAACAAACCAAAAATCACTATACACATCCTCGCTGCTCTCACAACAGGGAAAACAAAAGAGGCAGACTAAATAATCCTCAGCGACAAGGAAGCTGGGAAGCCGCAACGCCGACAAACAAAAACGGGCCTGAAGCCGAAATAGTCGTCCCCGAAAGGCACCTCCACCAAGAGCCAAACGCGAG
The DNA here is from genome assembly GCA_017893485.1 of Hemerocallis citrina. NCBI lineage: Eukaryota > Viridiplantae > Streptophyta > Magnoliopsida > Asparagales > Asphodelaceae > Hemerocallis > Hemerocallis citrina. The sequence continues at coordinate 36,097,955 of CM030359.1, read as the reverse complement.
ACCCAACAAAAGACATACCGCACCACCGCACCTGGACTCTAGAGAGGCGCTGGCAAAACAGACGCCTCACCGAAAACAACACCAGGAAAAGAATACAGCATTGAAAGACAGTGCCTGAGGAGAAAGAGATACTCTAAACGGGGAAGAAGGGATCCCCAGAACAAATCGCTATGGGACTCGAACAAAAGAAAAAGAGAAGAAACTATTAAAAACTCCCCCTTATACCCAACACCAGCACCAGCAGCACAGCGCGAAGAAAAAGCACCGGCTAAAAGGGTACAGAGGAAAATTGAATACAATAACTGTCACGCCCTGCTTCCCAAAAACATGGAATACGAGCGCGTGACGAAGCTCAGCGAATGATTTTTACTTCATCCATAAGTTGTAGGATCGACTCAGCATCATAACAAGAATATAACTAGATTTATATATAACCAAGCATGCATGAATAATTTATTAAGCAACAGAAAACAATTTAAACAAATAATAATATTCAAATAGTTCTCATGTCTGGATCAAGTGTAAACTCGGAAACAAGTCTTATACAGCAGAAGAAATAAATACCTTAAGGAAAGCAATTATTTAAACAAGTCCTTGCTCCAAGCGAAGCTTAAAATGTCTGCTCGTCAATTCCAGCAGGCAACTCGTCTCCCAAGTCTACTTAATAAATATAAACAGGGAAACAAAGGGGGAAACAAGAGAAAATACCCTTAGTGCAAGCTAGGGCCACAAATAGTGAAAACAAGTACAAGTAAGGGAAGCAAGAATTGGAATTCAAAATGTAACAGAGTTATAAGAAGTAGTGGACAAATTCAAGGACTAGCTAGCAAGAGGGAACATCTTAATAACTAGGTTGGATAACAACTGCTAGTGGTAAAACACATGTCAGGTGCACCTATAGGGTTATTTAATATCAAGCACCAAATCTCAAGTCTAGTGTCATGTGTTATTTAAATGTCAGGTCTCAAATGTCAAGTTGTCAAGTTCAAGTATCAAGTTCAAGTCTAGTTCAAGTTATCAAGTTCAAGTCTAGTTCAAGTTATCAAGTTCAAGTCTTGTGGTGATTACTATCTAGGTAGCACGACATGCATCCATCTTTTTACTACATGGTTGCTACAGTCAAATCAGTTCCGTTTAGACCTAGTAATGGAGTCTATAGGACGGCGTACTCAGGTATCATGTATCAAGCAAGCCATAGTTCATGAATCGGAAAATAAATAACAAGTTCACGAAGCAAGTTCGCGAATCCACTAGCAAGTTCAAGAACCACACAGTGGGTTCATGAATTAAACAAGTTCATGAGCCAAGTAACTGACTCCATGAATCGAACAAGATACAACAAGTTCATGAACCAAGTATTTGGGAAACACGGGCCCCCCTTCCGAGTACACTTATCTATATTGTCCATTCTATAGTCTTTCCCATAACCCCGGCTTGTTACTTTTATTAACTCTTATCAAACAAGCATATGAATGTGAAATGTTGTGATTTAATTCTAGGAAAAATTGGGGATATCCTATAGGGTGTCCGGCAACTACAAATAAAATTTCGAGTCAAACGCTTGCTGGTCACATAGCTAGATTAATTCGCAAAGTGAATGTGTTCAGCAGTTTTGCAAATCTGCGTCTACTGACACAGCTGCAGTATAACTGCCATAACTCCTAGACCGTAACTCCGAATTCAAAACTTTTGGAAGCTATCGATATCTACACATTCAGATCTACAATTTCTATTCAGGGCTCGGGCTCAGATTCAAATGATAAAAGGGTCGAAACCGCAAAAGAATATTCGGACAGTAACTCATAGAAATAACTCACTAATGTAGATTTCATGGAAATTGCCATTTAGCGTCTAAGTTATCTCGTGGCATAAAATACATGACAATGGAGGTCAAACAGCAACTAATAAAGGTTTTTCAAGTCATAATAGTTGTAAGTTCGTCAAAATACTAAATATATATGTATCTATAAATTTAGGGCTCCTTAATTCATATGTCCATGTGTTTCATGTGTTCAAGGGGTAAAAGAGTCCAATTGATTATTATTTAATACAAGGAAGTTTTGTGACTCTTAGAATTATAAATTTGGAGGTTCAAAATTGATCTACAACGATATTTCAAACAGGAGTCACAATCTAACTATTTGTAGTATTTCAAGGGTGCTTGTACTAGAACAATAAAATGTACAAGGATACTTGCCTTAGATTGATGATGACTAGATCCACTTTTAGAAGAAATTTGGGATGAAAAATCCCGGAAGAAGTCCTTAAAAAGTGCGTGCGAAAAACTACCGAAGATCGAGTTTTCCCCCACACTGGATCAGCCTAGAATAGCAAATAGCGAGCGGATCTGGTGCGGCACGAACACGGGACAGCAACGGCAGCCAATCGGATCGTTTCCAACACAGCGGATCTGGCCGAACACGGGATAGCGGATCTGGGATTCGCGCGGGCGCACACCGAACAGCAATCACAGGCGCGGATCTTGGCGCGATCCAACGGTCCAGATTCGTCCCCGCCCTTTTCCCTTTCTTCTTCTTCGTTCGCTGCTTCGAAACAGGGAGAGAGAGAGAGAGAGATAGGGATGGCGACGTACGGCGGTGCTTCGACGGTGGAACTATGTCGGGGAGCGACGTAGCGACTGTGGCACGGCGGAGGCGCGAGGGTGACGGGAGGCGACGGCGGCAGCGTCCTCTGTTCGGTTCAAGAAACAGGGGAGGAGTTCGGCGGTTGCTGGCGAATGGAGGGGATGGTGTTGGAGGCGGCGAGGTGATGGGAATATGGTCGGATTCGAGAGTGATGGGTTTTCGGAGGAGTTGGGAAAAGGCGATGGAGATCGGATTGTGATGAAGGAGACAACGGTGAGGGGTTCTGTGGTGGTGGTGGCGAACGGCGGTGGAGTTTGTGGAGGTAGTGGTGCTGTGGGGTCGACGAGGCGAAGGTCGAAGGTGGCGAAGGTGATTGGAGTGGATCGGGAGATGGGTTGGTTGTGGCGAAAACGATGGAGAAGGAAAATGGCAAAGGAGAGGATTAGCGGCTGTGAGTTTTTAGGTTAAAACAGTATTAGGGTTTGATTAGGGTTAGGGTAGGGTTATATAGTAGGGTTTGCGGGTTTGTGGGTTTTGGGTATCCGCTTCAAAAAGAGCCCAACAGAAGAAATGGTCAAAATGCACAAAAATGGGGATTAGAGAGATAAATGAGAAGATTCGGTCCATTTCTCATGAAGAACGACAAATGGCACACAATTGAATTTGATAAAAGGACCCACAATTTGAGTTGAGACAAAAATTATGATTTTATTCGAACTGAAATAAAATACAGGATCTCAAATAGATGAAAGAGTACAATTCAGCAAAATATAGTATAAAAGTGCAAATACGGGAAACAGGAGTTACAAAAACCCACCAAAACGATAGGCAATGGGGCAAACGAGGACTAAAAAGGCCTCATTCCCAACCACTAAAGGCACACACCCGCAAGGAAATAAGTACGCACCACACCACAAAGAAAAAGCCACACGCATCTCCCAGGTCAAAACCACAGTAACAGGCGCACAAGCTACAACAAAAAGCCGTTACAGTAGTAACCAAAGAGAAACGCAACGGACCAAAGTCCGAAGCTGGAAAAAGAAATTCACAGTCATTGTAATCTGGTATTACAAAAAAGGGGGGGGGGGCTCGGAGCGGAGCCAACCAAAACATTGATGAGGAGGAGAATAATACAATAAACCCCCAACAATAGAAACGCCATATGAACACTACAGGGAAAGAGAACGAAACAACACCACTGAGATAGCTAGCAACAACCAAAAAAGACCTGGAAAACCATAGCTCAAAACACTTGGTGAGCAGCACAACCCACCGCCAAAACCAAGGGCCCCAACAGACCACCAGAAACCCCAAAAGCAAAACAAGAACAACAAGGCCACCGCTTTACATCTGCAATAAGAAAAGCAAAGAACGCAAATTAGAGATAAAGAGGATTAAGATAGTCAGCTAAAACATTAGAACGAAGCAGAGCAAAACTCCTCATCTTTAGAAAAATTGAAAAGATCCCACTAAAAGCCAGAGTACAAGGTAACCGCCGAAAAATACTGAAAAAAGGAAATGCTGGATAGATACCTCTAGCGGTGACGGGGAGAAGTAAACGAGCACCACAATCCAGGCAAAAGACCCTAAACTGGTAGCGAAGAAAGATAGAAGTCACGGAAATACCCATGCCTTCCTAGAAAAGAAAAATGTTATCCCAGGAGACACATCCGGCTACATTAGCCAAGATGGAAGAAGATGAGGAAAACAAAAGGCACTAAAAGGCGCTATTAGAACGACAACAAAGACATGCCGTGTCGAGGCGATCAAGTTTCAGGGCGACCAGTTTATCTATCGATAAAGTGGAGGGCTAAAATTTAGAAAAAAAATAAGAAATCATCAATCATATGCTCGATCGACACAGCAGTCTGCTCAAAAATACGCTTGTTTCGTTCAGACCAAATAACCCAAATAATTGCCATGATCGAAAGGACCCAAGATCTACGAAGCTCTTTCCTGGAAGATTGAAACATCCAGCAAGAAAAGAAAACAACTGGGAGACACTACGGCTGCCAGGCTCTGACTACAATCAGCCAGAGGGGCCTTATAAAGGCGCAGGAAAGGAAGAGATGCTTGGCGTCTTCATGGTTAGTTGAGCAAAACATGCACAACTGACCCGGTGTCGATTAGACTATGATAGTTTCTTGATTTGTATCCTTTATAGACAAATTCTGTTAGTATGTATAATGTATTTTTTGTTGCTCTTAATGGATTCATTTACACAATATTCTATTTATTACTATACTTTCATTGTTTATTGTTATTGACATTTTTTTCTTCTTGAATTGAGTAATGTTGTATTGATGTAAGGAAGTCAGTTTCTAATAATATTTTATTAACATGGTGTTCTCGATCTACATGTAAATGTAATAGCATTTCATTTCTACTATTTATCCTCAGTGACGGTATTATTTTATGTATAATTGGATGTCTATTATTGTAATAGTGTAGGTAGTAATATGGATTTTCTAATGGTATTAATTCTGTTGTTTTTATATTTGTTTGTTTAATATGTGAATTAGTAGCTCCTGTATCTACCAGGACTACTTGTTTATTCCATTTTCCACTGTCATAATATTCTATTTCTATTTTAAATTGATTATTGTTTTGATTGTCTAAGGTATTTATTATTGGTATTAATTTCAATACTTGTTGTTTGTTTCTTATTAATAGTGATCTCTTTCCGAACATTATTTGTAGTGTTTTTCCTTTTGTAATTTCTTTTGTTTTATTAAATTCAAATTCTACATAATTTGGTATAGTCATTTCAGGGTTTTCTCTAGCTGATTTGTATCTGATAATTTTGCTGAATAGTGGTTCTATTTTAAAATTATTTGTATTCCTATTTTTTACTTCATGCTTACTAGTGAAAGCATAAATATTTTTTATTTGTATACTCATAACTTTGCTTTTCTCTATCATTTATATTCCTGATAAGCTGTAGTACATGACTAAACTTTTGTCCTTATTATTTCGGCCATACTTATAGAGAAATTAGGTTTTATTGTAAATTTTATCTTTTGATACATTAGGTTTTCTTGTACTATTCCTATTAAGGCATCTTGTGTACTTGATATTATTCTATTATCCATTAGGTATATTTTCAAGGGTGTATTTCTTCCTTCCTTAAAATAACCTTTTATTATTATTTGCACCGCTCCTAAATATATGTGTCTTAATATTTTTCTGATTTTCTCACTTTTTTTTTCATCTCTTGTCTTATTATTTTTTCAGTTATTAATGAGATTATGGTTTTTTCTTGGGCTTATTCAATGTCAATAGGTTGTTCATTATTCCTGGCTATTATGATGTTATTCTTTTTTCTTTCAAATATTGGTAGTTTAAATATTTCTTTTGGTTTTATATCTAATATGGTTGCGCTTATTTTATCATATTTTTGTATGTCAAAGTACATTCTTTTCCTTACTTCTTTATTGTTTTCTTCTCTTTCTAATTGTTCTCCTATTTCTGTTATTTCTGTCATCGTATTTATTTCACATTCTTCTGTTTCACCTTCACTACTTCCACTATCTCCTTCCAGTACCATTATTTCTTCTTCTTCACTAATTTCTGTCCAGTCTTCCTCATAATTTATAGGTTCATAGTTTATGTTATTCATTTCTTCAATTTCGTCTACGTATTTTACATTTTCTTTTTTAATTCTCTTAGGCAATTTGGTGATATATGTCCTACTTTTCCACATATATAACGATTACATTTCTTTGGGTTTTTCAGATATTGTCTATTTTTATTTATTCTTCTGAAGTATCTTTTATCGGGTTTTTTTATCTCTTAAATTTTTTTCTATATTTTGTTTTATATTTTTGGAATTTGTGTTTACACTTCTTTGTATCATTATAGTTATTATTATATCCCCAATGATTCGGTCTTGCATCTTCACAACAAATTCTTTTATATGTTCTATAGTATTTCATTGTTGCTCTTGCTTCTTGGCATACTTATCCCTATAATCTTTTATAAATTGTGTTCTATACCCTAAAGAATCTACTTCTGGTTTTACTTTCTCACTGATGTATGTATTATATATGTTTATACTCCATGGATGAGGTAGTTAAAAGTCCATAAATCATAAATGAGTGAATGCACAACAATTGTATAAATAAATAAATAAATACATATGTTAGGTTTTTGGTGTAGAGTTATCCATAAAGAATTGAATGGGTAAGTATGCATGGGTAACTAGAAGTTAGTAGATGTTTTTAAAAGTAAGAAGAATTTAAAGATGAAAAGAATTAAAGTTGCAATAAGGTATTAGTATACATGTGCAAAATACTTATATGTGTGCATATGGCAATAGTTAGTGCATATTAAGTGCACTAGTTTGGTGCATGTTAAGTCAACTCGTGGCATAATTGGAAACATAGGTTTAATCCAAACTAAGTTGAGATAAAACTTGTTGCGATTCAACCGGTTGACTAACATATGGAACTAGGTAAGGTTTACCTAGTATTCAACTATTATTGAGTAAGCAAACTAAGTAATCTATTTAAGGAAATTGTAAATGATAAAAGAGGGAAATGGAGCATGATTAAATGTTAAAAATAAGAAACTAGAAAAGGTGAGAATAAAGCCATTAGAATTGGGTTAAAACATGGTGTAACTGTATTTACTAATTCTAGATTGTAGTAGCTCTGGATCGTGTGACCAGTGATATAAGGACGTGCACTAGTTGGAAGTGTACTCACCTGTCAAGGGGACACATGCGGCGGCGGCCCATCTGGGGCACGTGTGGTGTGGTATCGAATGTTAATTTCTGAGGTTTAGTGATAAGAATGGGAGGCGGACGTATGTACTGCAAACTCCTGTCAAAATATGGGGGAATGAACCCTTATAAGTACGCCTATGTTCTAAGTTATCCATACGAATATGGAGCGAGAGTGTAGTTCTGAGTCTCTAGCAGAGTAGGGAAAGGCCTGCCGATTCGTCTTATGTTCGGATGATTTTTGGTAGGGTCCGGGCATGGAGAAGGACCACCGATTCCGGCAAGACTATAGCCAAGCTGAATGATCAACATCCTGTCGGGAGTGGAGAAAGACCACCGGCCTAGGCGGAGTGGAGAGAGACCACCAATTCCGATCGATCGGAGTGATCACTGACTTTCGAGAGTGGAGAGAGACCATTGATTCGATACAGAAAGTAGAATGGACCGCATGTACTACAGCTTTACTAGTCACTAAATAAATGTCAAGAACAGGAAAGAGTACAAGAGTCGGTATACATTGCGAGGAATTGAATCCTATAATCTAAAGTACGCTCAAGCTTGGTTGGAAAATATGCAGTATGCGATGCATATGTTTCCAATCAAATGTGCATTAGAATAAGAGCATTGTGTGCATTTGAGTTGTGCAATAGATCCTTAGTCATGACATACACCGACACTTTTGGTTGTATTACTTTCTCATTTCTTTTACATCAATGTTGTTAGCTGAGGATTTTGGGAGACCGCGGTTTTCCATCTGTATTGCGTCAGTTGCATTCAACTGACGTGCACACAGTCAGAATAATTGCAGGACTGCCTATTCGTGGGAGCAAGAGATTCGAGTTGGGAGTTTCCAAGTGAATGAGAAAATTGGTAGAAATAAATTATTGAATGATATAATTTTATGTAGAAACCACATTGTACATTATGATAATATAATAAAGTTTTAATTTCTTGTGATTTCTTTCATGGGTTGTGTACTCATTTGGAGTAAAGATCTTGGATTGTGTCACGAGTTCCGGTGTATGGACCTCGGGGCGCTACATCCGATGAGAGTCTAATTTCTAGAATTTCTGACAAAACTAGATTCACATTCCTGTAGAAGCGGGAAAGTGAGTTTTAGTGCATAAATGTACTCTGTCCAAATTGTAGTTAGTATACCTTAACTATAAATATTGTTATTCTTGTGCTAATAACTTGTACCGACACAATAGGTTGATAGATTTTTTTATATCTAAATTGAATCTACCACTTGATACTTTCTTGATCACCGTCATGGCTCTATATCATGTATTGCATCATCTCTTGATACTTTCCTGATTACCATCTTGTTTCTATTGTTACATGTATCGTTATAGTCACTACTATTCTTTTGGATGTCGGAACTAAGTGGCACATACAGCTAAGTACCATTAGAACTAAGTGCCACATCGTAAGAATCTACGGGGGCCACCTTTAGAATCTGCGGGGGACACCTCTAGAATCCGATTGGGGGGGGGCACCTCTAAAATCCAACATCCTAAGAAGTGATATGACTATCTTAATACTATTGTCCCTCTTACTGATTGCACCAAATGCATATTCACGATTAATCATAGGAGAGTGTACTTGGAAGGGGACTCATGTTTCTAGAATAAGTGATTCTTGATTTGCGATTATTGAATATTGATTATTGATTCGAGTTCTTAATTACATTTCTTGTTTATTGATATTGTCATTGGAAGACCTGAGTATATAATCCTATAGAATTTACTACTTAAGTACAAACGTCACTTGATTGATATGCAACCAAACCTATGGTATGAGACACAGGATTGCGTGCATTAGATAGATTAATAAAAGACTGATAGACCTAAGATTAATACTGAGCATCGTCACTTGTATCATTAATAATCGACTATTAATCATGTTATTGTTTATCGACTATTGTATCATTAATTATCGACTATTGATCCTGTTACCGACTATTGTTTATCGACCACTGCATATCGATTGATTATACCTCACAGTTATGTTGCTCAATCTTATTGTCATCACTTATGTAACGCCCCGATTTCTAGTAACTGGGAAACCGTGACACAAGCCAGAATCTTTCTTTCAATTAGCCACAATACACAGAAAAACAGGAAAATTTAAAACTTTTATTCAACACAAATATATTACAAGTTCGAATGTTTTGCAACTGTAATACATCACAACAGTGTTACAATAATACCTTTACAACCCAAGTGTTACAACCTTAATAAATTACATCAGAGTAATAAATAAAGAACAACACTTGGTATTTCACTTGGATGCTTCCCAACGATTAAATAAATTACAATAATGAATAAAATACAGTAATTGTTACAAATGGAACAATAGTAAACAACATATAGTATAGCGGAAATAAAAACGACTCTTGCTTCTCTCGCCTTGAGTCCTCCTGAATCTTCTTCGTGTACTTCTGCAATCCAGTAGTTATTGAAATGGGGACGTCAGTACAGATACTGATATTTTAAGGCTGATGACTAGCAGCGATTCTCCACTTAAAGCAAACAGAATGATGAAAAGAGAAATATATATATATATATATATATATATATATATATATATATATATATATACATGATGTGTCAGTGTAAGTTATGACTTAGACTCTAATGTAAGACTACTAATGCAAGGATGCTCTTATTCTAATGCAAGCAAGACTCTGGGACAGTATGCAGCCCATACTACATACGCCCCATATCAAGTCGTTTCTTCATATATATGGATATGAACTCGCGCCATAAATTCTACTCTTGTACTTGACTTGTTTCTGAAGATTAGACATGACTGATGAGGTTGCTCTGAAATGGTCTAATCCCGCCATTCACAGTCATATAGTGGTGTCCCCATTTTCCACTATTGCCCGGTCGCACCAGCCCACACTTAAATATCTGACAAATCCTTGGAGTTTCCACGGACGCAGGTTAGCTCGAAGCATCCCCTGCCACTCCCTAGCCAGACCGTAGTCTATGGCTTCTAGCCCTTAGATACAAGACAAGACGGAGTTTCGGGGGGTTCATCCTCCCTAGCTCCGACAGGAATCGCTCCCACTTATCAAGGCACTTCAGAAATTAACAGACGAGATACGGATCCCGTGCTCCCAACTCGTGAGAAGGCATAGACTGTATCCCTTTGACAAGAAGGGTACAACCCAATAACACTGCCTAGTGCCTATAAGACAGGTCAGATCATAAGGAATCACCCTTAACACCAACACTTTCTCTTCAGCGAATAATGATAATAAGTAATGGTTAAGTAGTAATAGCCATAAGTTACTACCCTAATGATGTCAGTAACCCTGAACAATCCTAGGGATGACAACAGTATTAGCACAACATGCTAGGTCTTAAGTTAGACTTTGCAAGATAACTCTACTAGGCTGCTCAACCTAGACTTACCAGAATCCCTAAGGATCTGGTTCATGGCCTATCGATCCAAGACCCCGGTAATACAAACGTATTCGCATGCTACTACCCTGAACTTGGATTTTTTCTACGCTCCGGTCCGCGATCAACCTACACCAATTAAGCTCCGATGGTACACAAGGATTGACTCGTCCACAGTCCCTTAGGAGTAAGGTAAACATACGTCTTGATGGTCGATAGCCCTAGGGCAATAATATCGCCCTAGACGAGCACAACAAAACTGCGTACTAGCTAATAAGCTACATGCGAGTAAACAGAACACATACGGGCCAATAAGCTACGTATGAAACCAATAACTAAATACGAGCCAGGCGGGCTACGTATGAGACAACAACATACATACCAGCCAAATAAGCTGCGTATGAGACCAATAGCTACATACGGGCTAGTCGAGCCACGTATGAGATAACAACATACATACGAGCCAAATAAGCTTCGTATGAGACCAACAGCTACATAAGGGCCAGTCGAGCCGCGTATGAGACAAAAACATACATACGAGCCAAATAAGCTTCATATGAGACCAACAGCTACATACGAGCCAGTCGAGCCATGTATGAGACAACAACATACATATGAGCCAAATAAGCTACGTATGAGACCACCGCTACATACGGGTCAGTCGAGCCGCGTATGAGCAAAACCATACATAAAACAACCATACAGGTAATCAACCTAGAAGCAACTAAACGTGCTTACTAGCAAAACTTAATCTTCTATAATTAGAAGTAACAGAAGAATCTTCTAACAGTCTAAAATAGACATACTACCAAAGAGAAGCCCAAAAGCGACATAAAAGCCTTCCGACAGCCTCGAAGCAACCAGTGCTACGCTTATTGGATTTTAATAGAATATACTTTTTAGAAAGATCAGAACATTTCCTGCAACTCTCTAGTTGACCACTTCCTCAGATTCTAGAGAGAATTCCAAATTCCTACCCGTCGAACACACGCAAACGGTAAGAAAACATCAGATTTAGCAAAGAAAAGCTAAAACTTTGAAAAACTATAACTTTTGTTCCACTTATCGGAATTTAACCCAAGAGGGAAATTCGGAAAGGTGAGAACGTCTACTATAACTACCTAGTTGGTCGGCTCCTCAGATTTAGCGAGTAAGACACTCAAAAACTATAAGGAATTAAGACAGATACAATTTCAACCCGCAAAATACACAGCCAAGCTGAAAGCTTTCGAAGCCCATAACTTCTACCCTGCTTGTCGAAATTTAACCCAAGAGGTCAATTCGGTAAGTGGAGAATGTCTACTACAACTCTCTAGTTGGCCCGAACCTTAGATTCTACAGGTAAGACACTCTAAAACACCAAAGAAGTCAAACAGCAAGCACACTCAGCTCCAAGTTGGCTACTGCATCTTCCAAATACCATAACTCCTATTCCGCTTATCGGAATCTAGCCCGAGAGGCCAATTCAGAAAGGGAAAGATGTCTACTACAACTCTCTAGTTGGCCCGAACTTCAGATTCTACAGGTAAGACACTCGAAAACCTCAAAGAAGTCAAACAGCAAGCGCACTCAGCTCAAAGCTGACTGTCGCATCTTCCAAATACCATAACTCCTAATCTGCTTATCAGAATCTAGCCTGAGAGGCCAATTCGGAAAGGGGAAGATGTCTACTACAACTTCCTAGTTGGTCTAACCTCAAATTCAACCAGTAAAACATTCAAAAATGACCAACAAACACAACAGCAAGCAACCTGTCAAACAGCTAGTTGCTGTATTTTCCTAAGACCATAACTCCTATTCCGCTTATCGAAATTTAACCTGAGAGGTCAATTCGGAAAGGGGGATACTCTAATACAACTCCCTAGTTGGTCCGAACCTCAGATTCATCCAGTAAAAGGCTAAAAAGTATCAAGCAACCAAAACAACAACTTTCAGCCGAACAACTAGTTGCTGTTTTTGTAATGGTCATAACTTTTGCGTCTCTCATCGGAATTTAACACGAAAGGCCAATCCGGAAAGGGGAGAACGTCTACTAGAACTTTCTAGTTATTCTCCTTCTCAAATTCCGAGAGGAACCCCAAGATTTTCCCCCTTGAACTTACTGCGACAACCTGAAAACACAGACTTCACTGTTTTGGGGGAAACGATCGTTTCACCACTCAAAACAACTCCGAAAAATCTACCAAAATTCTAGCATGGTAATAACACCCCTAAGAACGTCACATATAAATTTCGGGTCAAAATTCTACTTTTAGCACATGTAACCAAATCTAACTTTACAACTATTTAAGCATGGATACAACATAAGCATGGGCTCTTTCTACAATCCCTACAAAAATTTAATCATGGTATACAACTTAAGCATGAGTTCTTTAGCAACATACAATTAAGCATGGGTTCTTTTTAACCTACAACAATTAATTTACACAAAAGTGGGTTCTTTTCACTTACTACCAATCAACAAAAATGTTTCTTTTTAACATTCTACAACTAACAACATCAAAATTGTTTCTTTATCAACTACAAGTAGTAACCCTTAAAGATGGGTTCTTTCTATTCATACTCAATAGCTAACCCTAAGATGGGTTCTTTTTATATAATTAATAAAAGAGAACAAGGAAAATAAAATAGAAGTAGAGAATCCCCACCTTGGTTTTCAACCATTCTTATGCACAATTTTAGTCTAAGTAGTTCAAGATAATCATACAAGTCCTAAAGATTCAATCTTTATGCCATTTATGTAAGTTCTACCCTCCATATTTCCATGGGATCATTTTGATCCCTACCACCATGTTTATGCTTAGGAATTTAGTCCAAGTTGTTAGAACCCACACATACAACAACCATTCACCTTAAAGGTGAGTTCTTTTTAACCATCATCCATTTATATGCTTATGATCATAGTCCATGTTGTTTTAACAACAT